>CAUYRH010047019.1:0-25772 GCA_963574655.1 Perodicticus potto
TGGATCCAGTTTCAGTTTTCTACAGGTCGCCAGCCAGTTCACCCAGCACCATTTGTTAAATAGGGAATCTTTTCCTCACTGAATGTTTTTAATTGGCTTGTCAAAGATCAAATAACAGTAAATAGATGGGTTCATCTCTTGGTTCTCTATTCTGTTCCATACATCTACCTCTCTGTTTTTGTGCCAGTACCATGCTGTTTTTATCACTATCGATATATAGTATAGTCTGAGGTCTGATAGTGTAACTCTTCCTGCTTTATTTTTATTTCTGAGTAATGTCTTGGCTATTCAGTGTTTTTTCTGAATCCATATAAAACAATGAATTATTTTTTCAAGATCTTTAAAATATGACAATGGAACTTTGTATTAAAATTGTATATTGCTTTGGATAGTATAGACATTTTGACAATGTTGATTCTTCCCAGTCAGAACACTTAAGAAAATGGGTATAGAAGGGATATTTCTTAAACTGATAGAGGCCATCTACAGTAAACCTACATCCAATATCGTATTGAATGGAGTTAAATTGAAATCTTTTCCATTCAAATCAGGAACCAGGCAAGGTTGCCCATTGTCTGCTCTGCTATTTAACATTGTAATGGGAGTTTTAGCCATTGCAATAAGGGAAGAAAATGGGATCAAGGTTATCCATATAGAGTCAGAAGAGATCAAACTTTCACTCTTCACAGATGATATGATTGTATATCTGGAAAACACCAGGGATTCTACTATAAAACTCTTAGAAGTGATCAAGGAACACAACAATGTCTCAGGCTACAAAATCAACACTCATAAATCTGGAGCCTTTACATATATCAACAATAGCCAAGCTGAAAAAACAGTCTGAGCATGACTTTTATAATCTCACTACTTATCTAAGGAACTTATCAATATATTCATTTGTTACATGGGATTAATCTTTCAGAGAGATATTTTGATAATTATGATTTTCTTCACATTATTGCATTCATACTAAATTTGGGATATTTAAATAAATTGATGGATGTTGCTTTCCACCACCTTGTAGGCCAGTGTGTCTGGAACTCAGTGTCATGTGGTCACATCACATAAAAATTATACTGAGACTTAGCAGAAATCACTAAATTAATCAAGTCAGAAAGCCTTTGAAAGCTTCGAAAAACATTATTTTAAGGAATGGAGAATTGTAAGGTTTTATTTATTTATTTATTTATTTATTTATTTGAGACAGAGCCTCAAGCTGTCACCCTGGATAGAATGCCATGACATCACAGCTCACAGCAACCTCCAATTCCTGTGCTCAAGCGAGTCTCCTACCTCTGCCTACCAAGTAGCTGCGACTACAGGTGCCCGTCACAATGTCTGGCCATTTTTTGGTTGCAGCCATTATGGTTGTTTGGCGGGCCCAGGCTAGATTCGAATCCGCCAGCTCAGGTGTATGTGGCTGGTGCCTTAGCCCGTTGAGCCACAGGCGCCGAGCCAATTGTAAGGTTTTAAATATCTAAGCCTCTAAGGGGAAATAAAATAAATAGCACTAAGTAAATATTACACCAAAAAAATAGACACTTCTTAAAAATACCTAAGAAAGTCAAAAGATCTTGGAATTAACGCTTCTTGATATGAAATGGAGTTTATCAATAGGAGAAAACAGCTTGTAAAATATTGCTGGATATGAGTTTGTGTCATATTCTCTGAATATTCAGCTTCCTTCCCCCTCCTTATAATTCCTTTTTTGAGGTTTTTTTGTTTGGTTTGTTTGTTTTTCTTCTTCTTTGACTACAATTTCCATTTCCGTGTACATATCCTGATGTGTATACTGAACATAAAGGCCTTGACTGGTCACAGGTCATCTTTTCTATGGCCATTGTCACAGTGTGTGACATCTACATTTATTGATTTTTTTCATTATTTCAAATATTATGCTTCTGGGCTTTTAAGAACTCACTGAAAGGAGGAAGCATAACGAAAACAAGTGAGCCTCCTGGTGCTCCAAACAAGTCACCTCAAAAGGACATTCACGATTTATTCATTGTTCTTTCTTTAAAAGTTTCTTGTCCTACCCATTGTATTCAGAGTGAATACTAAAAAATTTGAAAATTTCATGATGGTAAGAAGTAGCTGTTATTTTTGTTCAATCCTTTCCGTGTTAATGTATGAATCCAAACAGTCTAAGTGTGTGAAGTAGGTTGAATGAAAAACGGAATTATCCAGGGAAGGATAAAAAGAAGAAACTTGCTTCATGACATTAGACAAGTTGGAGTCTAAGATGGTCATGGTTTTCCAAACATGAGAACAGTTATTTCCTCTGTTGAAACTCAAAATGTAGGAAGTTTTTGTTCTCAGGCAGTAAGATGGTTTAAACAATGTTAAATAAGAATAATTCATCATTTGGATGTATTTTTCCTAAGTTTGGCAATCTGAAATATTTAGGGAGTGTCTTCAGCTGCAAGCATCAGAAAGAGTCACCAGTGGTTTAAACAAACATAGACTCATTTTGATTTTTCTGGGACTGATATGATGTCAGAAAAGACTAGATTTTTTTCTGTCTACTGATGACCTATTTTTATGACTATAAGAAAAAAAGACAAACTTTTTTTCCTCCCTTGCTTAGCATGATATGCTACTCTTTCCCATATAGATTTATAGTAAAAAAAAAAAAAGTGTGCCAGACCCAACTTTAATTAAATTTTAATGTTTTATTAGTAATTAAAGGATGAAGAAACAATATATGAGTATATGGTTACTGTTATAGTTTTTGTCATTGTGATGCCAAGATGACTTCTGTATCTTCAGGCTTCAGTTCTCTTTCTCAAGCCGGATTACAATAAGGAAATGTAGAAAAAGCTAAAAGCTAATTGATTAAAAAAAAATGTGTTTAAAAATCTTTGCCCAAGTCCTTCACATACACTCTGTGATTGCTACTTACATAGCGTTGGCCAAAGCTGGATCACATTATAAAACCTCACTTCTCTAGCAGAGGAAGAAAAGGAAGGAGAAAGTATTTGAGTGGTTTCAGAGAACATGACCCATGACTATAAATGAAATTAAATGAGTAAGTATTTAACTTATAAAATGGAGGTAAGCTATTGAGCCACAGTTTGTTCTTATATCACAGAAAAGAACCATTTCCACTTCTTCCCTAAACAAACTCACCTTCACTTCCAGAATTGAAGAGACGGCACAAGAAAAACAGCATAATTGAAGAACTATTTTATATCATTTAAATTCATTTAGTATCCTGTTGTGCTCATTTTTTTTAAATTTTCATCATGCGCTCATAATCAACATCTTTTTGTCTCCCTCCTTGAGCTAATCAAACACTCTGAAATTAAATTAGACTTGAGGCTTTGAGTAGAGAACACAATGACAATTGAGTGACTCTCCTTGGCGATGTGTCTAGGTAGGTGCAGAGCAATATGCTAAGTAGGAAAAAAAAGTTTCTTTGATCCTTATGGACATTATAATAAAATGTCTAAAATAGGCGCTGATCTTAAGTGTCAGAAGACTTTCGTATGGAAGTAAGCACTTCACTCTTCATCTGTGTGAGATGTGTGGCAGGCATTAGAGAAAAACTTTCACAATTTATTTAACCTTGCCATTAAACAGGGAAGGTTGCATTCTGTCTGATTTGGTTGATGATAAAAGTGAAACTTAGGGAACATCAGATGTTAACCCAAAGCCAGGTTCATTCTCAAAATCTGTGTCGTTCCCTTCCCATCGTATGAATAGGTAGCCTAAAGGTATGAAGCAAGATAAAGTCAGTGTTTTTTAACACTGGATTTACACAAGATATAAAAGTATTTCTCATTTGGATATGTCAGTTATGTGCTCTTGATAAAAGGTGAAGGGATTAAAAATTTTAATTAGGTATTTTAATTTTCTAATCAACAGACGTGTAGTGAGCGTTCACCATGTCCCAGTTACTGCAATGTTAAGTTAGTGAAGGTCACCAGTCTGGACATATAACTTGAATTAAAGATAATTGTCTGTGAGGAGTGGATGACTGTCTATTCTTATAAGCAACTCTTAAAAGTATTTTTTTGCATGTTGGGTCATTGATAATAATTGAAGCTTAGCATTCTTCCAAGAACAAATACGGTTCGTATTCCAGACATACGATAGATTCAAACACTATGGACTCATGAAGTGTGTGTGCCCTGTTTATTCTTAGTTTGCAAAAGTCTTAAAATCTGAGTGCAGCCATATTCATACCTACTGTGGGGGTATGCATTTCAGTGGAGATTGGTCCTGACCACCTAAAGGAATGGTTAGGAAATTTTCCAAAAAAAGAGATCTGATCTATTCAAGTGATCTGATCCATTCAAACATGTGAACAAGTGCCTTATAGAAGCCCTGGTGTTGCAGGCCGTAGAGCACAGCAAGGAGAATATGTAATCACTTTGTGTTTTCTCTGAATTCTCTGGGTTCTGAGCACCACTGCCTCATCTCAAGCCAACCAGGAGGAATCAGCTACAAAACACATTTCCTCCAGTGCTACCGATTGAATTGAACTGCCTCATGGAACCATTTCTGGTTGCATTGACAATTTGAATTTTGGACTGATTTTTTTGAGGGTTTGCACTGAGCAACTTATGTAAAACTTATCAAACTGGTACTTTGCACATATCATCCAGCTGAGCAAAACAATTTGTTCTATTTCATACATGGTTTCTCCCTAATTTCTTCAACAGCAAAATAGCTCAGAATTTCCTTCCCCCTCTCCTTTTCACCATTTTTAGGGGTAAGAAATATATAAATTTACATAGTAAATATTCACTTGGTAAGTTGAGAATGAAAGGAAGCAGTTGTTCATCTCATCCACTTCTGCTTTTGAGATAAGTAACATCATATCTTCAGCATAGAGGGGAATACTTACCTTCTTACTTTATAGTGGATGTGGGATGAGCACGGATCATCTAAAAAAATGTAAGAAAGTATTCAGAGAAGATGGGAAATAGTTATCTTCTGTGTCTGTATCTGGGAATACAGAGCCTGGGAATTATGTGGACTTCGTATAACTTGGCAAACTGTTAGTTTCTGTTTATGAACTCAAAGGCCAGTGGTATAATTTGTCACTAATATGAAAAAATATGGCAACAGGTAATAATGGAATAGTGTGTCAAAAGCATGTTTGCTAGGTGGCACCTGTGACTTAAGGAGTAGGATGCAGGCCTCATATACCAGAGGTGATGGGTTCAACCCCGACCCCGGCCAAAAACTGCAAAAAAAAAAATAATAAGTTTGCTTTTCTTGGATGATACTAAGTTGAAAGTCTTAAGTGAAGTTTATTAATAATGAAGCTACTTGCACAGCCCTGATGGAATAAGTAAGTTAACATGCCTGGGATTTTCTTGTCCACAAAGAGATTATACCATTTTGTTTTATAAGCATAAGGAATTAATTAATATGAGTTTGGCAAAATTGAAACCCCTATCGAAGATAAGGTTTTTGAAATTTTGGTGGCAAAAATGAACAAAATTATTTTTTAAATGGACTAAATTAGATAAGTTGTGAGCTCAGTTACCTGATCCAGCTTAGAAGAGTCACAGAATTTATGTATTTTGGATGAATTATTTCAATAATATAAAATCAAGAGTGTGAGCTATCTATAATGCATTTATTACACAAATATGTTTTATTTGTGATGCTTGGTAAAACCAAAACACAATATTCTTATAGAGCTCTGGGTCAACTAGTGGAGACATGTAATCTTTTAAAATGCAGTGCCCTGTGGTAGGTCCTATAATAAATACTGAAGTGCTTTAGGTCAGCAAAGGAATAGGCAGTGATACTAGGGGCTTCAAAAATACTTTCACTAAATAGAGTCTTAAGAAACAACTTTTTGTGGGAGCTGCCTTGATCTTTGCCTATTATCATCCCAAACCAGAGTTAAATGAGTTCTGTACAATTTTGCTGAGGTAGACCTGATTTTTTTTTCCAGATTACTTTAGCACAGACATAGAATCCCAACTCTCAAATCACTTTGTCATATAGAAACTTGTTTGTTGATTTTTCAAAAACACATTTTATCAATGATAATGAAAAATGTTATTACTGTAACACTCATATATTTTAACTAAATACTTCTTATTTTGTACTTGTTTTTTTTTTCCAGAAGTTTCAGTACAAAAATAACCATTTAAAAATTTGGTTTAAAAGTACCTAATGATATGGAGGGAGGAAAAGTCTATCTGTCATATCAGCATATTCTCTGAAAAGCAAAGTGACTCTTCGTCAGTTCTCCTGGTGACCACCCCCTGACCCTCATTAGAATGTGACACCATTAGGTTCAGAAAATCAATACTGATACTGAGATAAATGTTTTTATTTGCCTAGTGTATTTTTCTATAATGCGTATCTGCTCTGATTTACTTAAATGAACCCAAAACCAAACCCTTGAGTTTTTTTCTTCAAGCACCTTAAGGATCATGTGATACCAACTGACAGAGCCATTTCTAAACTGACCTGTCATGTCAGCATAATGCAAAAGTCTCCTGTCCTTGGATGATAAGAATTATGCGCAGTTAAAGGGATTTGGGAATTAAGCAATTTATTTGTAAATGCCAAGGCTTGTTTGAACATCATTTCTTAGCTGCAAAAATAAGAAATATGAAGGTTATCTATCATAAATTGATTCAATATCTTGAGAATCCATTTTTGAGAGGTTTATGAGAATACTATCACATAGAATATATCATGTCTGCTATAATTAATTCCTGAGGGATATATATATAATACATATATGTATATGTATGTATATATTTTTACAAATAGCTAACTTTGGGGTCTACTCTGACCAATCATTCTGGTTATCTGAAAGGGAAAAAACACATTTTTTAATACATACTTTAAAATTAATATCATCTTATTTTTCAGGTCTTATGAGTAAGGCTCTGATCCACCTTTCATTATGTTGGTCAAAGAATTTTAAGAGTTCAAATAAATATAGATACTATTTTTTCCTTTGAATACAAACTGTGTTTTGATATTGATACTTAATCTCAGTGCAATCATTAAACCTCAGTGTAGTTATTGCCTATTAAAATATTAGGTACTTGTGAATACAGGGAAAAGGGAAAGGGAGGGGAGGGGAGGGGGGTAGAATGGGTGGAGGGAGGGCAATTGGTGGGATCACACCTATGGTGCATCTTAGAAGGGTACTGGTGAAACTTATTAAATGTAGAATATCAATGTCTTCATATAGTGATTCAGAAAATGCCATGAAGGCTATGTTTAACAGTTCGACCAAAATATTTCAGATTGTATATGAAGTCCGCACATTGTGCCCCATGATTGCACTAATGTACACAATTATGATATAATAAAATTATTAAAAAAATAAAATATTAGGTACTTTTAAAGCATATGTAAATGACTTGATATTTATTCTACATGTGGATTCTCCTAAAAGTATTCTAAGCATTGTCAACTTAAAAAATTTTTAAAGAGCCCCATGGAACCATTGCAAAAATCGTCCCAGGTAGGATATGATCTCACTTTTAACTTCAATTCTTAATGCTTGATCAAAAGCGTCATTGCTAGTGGACATAGGAGTGACCTGTACTAGCTTAGAGTAGTTGATGTCTAGAGATGAAAAGGGTGAATTTAGTCAGATGTGAAGCCTCTTTTACCTTAAAGACCATTAAGAATCTTTTAATCATATTCAGTTCTGCAAGAATTGTCCTAAGGGGGCTTGTGAGAGATCTTAAAATCTCTCTGATTACCACACCGTCTTCCTAGTGGGTTTCTAGAAATTGAGGTTAGTTCTGCATCAGTGGCTTTCTTTTGTATTATTACTTAAAACATAGAAAAATTAAATTATGCCATATATGCAGATACCTTTCAGGTTCTGTGTGACTGGGGAGTCACCAGAATTGCTTATACTTGAAAATGCTTGCCATTTTTCAACATCAGAATCAGTGTCAGTAGAGTTTATATAAAGTGCGGGTAGGATGGATTCCTATAGAATCTGTAATGCTATCATGTCTTGCTTTAGTATCCATAGATATACTGTTTTTCTTATAGATATCACTAATTTCTTTGACTATATGGAAAGAGGAGGAAAATAATTCATTTATATTTTAATCTGGAGAAATTGAATTGGTGTCTGAAAAAGCCAAATATATTAACATCTTTAGAAATCAACATCAAGTTTACATTTAGAAATAAAATTATAGTTCTGTTTTTTAGGGTAGTAGAAAGAAGTGACAGTAGTTTTGTAGTTTCCCTGACCTGGGTTATTGTCTCTCATTCAAAAGTCATTTACTGTGCGACTTCGGGGGTCTTAGTTTCATCTTCCATAAAATAGTACTGGTCATTCCCAAATTACAGAACTGTTGTGATGATCAAAGAAAGTAAGCCTAAATCTTGCATAGCACCTGGCATAAAAGCATAGTCAGTAAAAGTTAGCTATTAAAAATTTATTATTATATATAGTAATATACCTTTTAAATACAAAAATCTTAGTAAATTTAATATAATTTTAAGTCATATTCGTATTCATGCATACATTAATAATTTTTATAATAGTTCATCTATATTATGTGAAACATGAGATTTCATTGAGAAAATGTTTTTACTACTATTAGTTTCACAGTCATGAATGGACCTTCATAAGAAAAACTTCATTTATGAAAATCAGGGCTTAAGATTGGCCAGAAAATTGAAGGAATTAGTGGAGTCTTGGATGCTTAACCACATTAACAGACCTAAATGCAAATTTCTCAGTCTGCTGTTCAAGGCCTTCTATGACCCAGTTTCATCCTCTACTTCAAACTCATCTTCTATTCATCCACTTCTGACAGAGACATAACTTTCTGACATCACACAATACTATTAATTCATTCAGGATGTGAGACATTTTCACCCCTCAGTAGGTTCACATGTCATTCATTCTAAAAGACTTTCTCAGTGTTGCCAATTACAGGAAGTCTTCCCAGATTCCTCAGTTAAAAGTGTCTACCTCCACTGTTATTTTCTACAGAAATTTTATAGTATCTATTTTTCATAGTGTAATGAAATCGTAGCCCCAGTGTCTCATCTTCATTATTATATTAAAGGCTCCTTGAAAATAGGATCCATACTTGATTTATCTTTGTGTCCCTGCAGCAGTGAGCAGAGAGTTTTGTACCTAGTAGGTTTACTATATATATTTGTTGAGGAACTTGTTATCAATTCATGCCTTTTCAGTTGAGAATATTGAAAAATCATATTGAATAATAAATGGTGTGATGTGTAAACTATACATAGTACCCCCCACCCCTTATCCACAGTTTCACTTTTATCGGTTTTTAGTTACTATGTGATGCAAACATATGAGGTAGAAACTCCAGAAAGTAAGCTATTTTGAAGTGTTAACTGGTACACTGTTCTGCATAGCACAGTGAAATCTCATGCCACGTCCCTTCTTCTCTTCTGGAAGGTGGACATCCCTTTGTCCAGCATTTCTACACTCTCTACAGTTCCCACCCATGAGTCACTTGGAAGTTACCTTGGTTATTGGATCCACTGTTATGGTATTTCAGTGATACTGTTTTAAGTCACCCTTATTTTACTTAACAGTGGTGCCAAAGGTCAAGAGTAGTGAGGCTGGCAATTCAGATATGCCAAAGAGAAGCCTTAACATGCCTCCTTGAAGTGAAAAGGTGAAGGTTCTCAACTTTTCTAATAGAGCAATGAGAAACTTATATGCCAAGGTTGCTGAGATCTACAGTAAGAATGAATCTTCTATCCACTGGGGGACGTGGAACATATTTCCTGTAATAAAAAGGAACTACTGTTTTCTTTAATCACATGTCTATATCTTCTTCCAAAAGAATTTTTAAAGCCATGCACTTGTATCAATAGTAGTTTATATTTAAAACTGTTACTTATTTTCCTCTGTAAATAATGTTGAAGAACTGAAATTTAAAATTGAACCTTATTTCCAATACTGTATACAATAAATATAAAAATAGAATTCTATTTTTATAAAAATAAAATTTTATTCTATTTGTAAAACATTTTTCATAAAAAGTATTATATCAATGCAAAGAATTTTAAATTTATTTTCACATTTGTAATTGCCAATTAAGGGGTAATCAGGATTTTCTCAAGAATAGCAATGAATTTTTATTTTCAATCTCTAAACACTAAATAAAACATGATCATTTTAAAAAGATTAATTAAAATCTTTTTAAAATGATCATGTTTTATTAAGCATGTCAAACTGACCAGAATCATAGTGTTAAGTAACTCCAACCTCTTGTTGACAATGGGATTTTTTTGGCCGATTCTTAAATATCTTTGAATTATAGTTTATTTATCATTTGAAAATGAAGATAACAGCACATGGTCTGCCTGCCATGGATTGCTGAGAGGATCAACTGTGATTATAATAGCAAAAGAATTTTTAATCTCTGAATTACTTATAAAATATAAATATCATAATTGATGATAAATGCTTGCTTGTAGTCTATTAAGAAGGTTTATATGTCTGAGGGGAGGGTCTGTGCATTGCCAGATACTTTCCCTGTATTCTCAGAAAGAAGCTTGCTCAGCCTGGATGTCTGGAAAGCTCACACATCACACTGCATGCAAAGAGCTGAGAGCACAGGGGTACATGCCAGTGACCTCTGTATCCAGCACGTTAAACCTTTCTGTAAAATGCTTCACTCTGCATACATTAGTGATCCGTGGGCACCTCCCCAGACTTGCGCATTTCAGACCCATGGCCTAAGGGTTGGCGTTGGTCTACTGCAACACAAAGTAGGGTTCATGCAGCCATGCTTTCTGTGTGGGTCCACCAGCCATGCGGCCAGGAGCTACACATTGCATCCTAGATTAACTGCTCTACCACTTGAGCCTGGTGGATGTGGATATGTCGTCTGTTCTTAGGGACCTCGAGTCATGCCGTGATCTCTTCCCTGGGTAGCCCTTTTCTGTCTTTTAAGCTTGGCTGCATGCATGTGACATCCTAACCTGAGCCACAAGCTCCCATCCCCCTTTGACAGAGACCTGCATATAAAGTTTGTCCCTGTAAACATATTAGGAGTATGTGAGATAGTTCAAGACATTTAGAAACTGTACCCAAAACAGGAAGGACTAATGGATTAATAAACACCAGTGGTCACACTCAGTAACCTGAAAAGAGGCCCAAAAGGAGAGAGAAAGGGATTGATTGTCAAGAGGAGCACTGATGCAATTGAGACATCCTCCATCTGCCGAGAGATTGACTCATAGGCTATTGATGATGATGTTCTAACAATGTGGCGTAATACTGTGAATAGTCAACCAAGTGGGGATTAGGATGCCAAGAGATTATTGATGATAGACATTAAAAAAAGAAGCCCTGTGGGAAAAAGTTAAGAATCAGGAAACAGAAAAGACAAGGACTATATCCTCCATCGTAACTATGTTAGATTGTCACTGACCGAGCTACGATAATAAACGTGTTTCCTTTGAGTTCCGTCACATGGTAATGAGGTAGAGATAGTTCCTCTTTTATTTTCCTCTCAACTTAGAAAGCAAGATGATTGTACGTAGGATGACTGGGAAATAGTTATTTTCAGGAGTTTTATTTGGGGTGGGTGATTTAAGTCTTGAGGTGGTGTATTTTGGGCACAAGACATTTAACCAGGGTTCCAAGCCGAGAATCAACGGTGTGTTCAGTAGTGTCCACTGAAGTAAAGCCATTCTGCCAGCGAGGCGACTCATGACTTACTGCCTCGATGCTTTAGCACATATTGCTTGAAGTTGAACCATAATGGCATTTTTTTCTAGTGATCACTTTATTTCATTCAAGTGGCCATATGGCTGTTTTGTGATATTCAGCTATTTTTATGTAAGCATTCTCATTGTTGCTAGACAAGATATTCTCTGCGATCTTGTTATGTCTTACCCATCCAATGTTAACACACACACACACACACATATATATATATATAAAACTCAGCTTTACAGCAAATACAAGTGGCAGGAGGGATAATTTTTCTTTTTATTAAAGTAGCTTGTGTCATCGCAACAACATCCTAGTATATTAAACAAATAATTAACAGTACAAAATTTATATTAAGTTCTGAAATCATATTGAAATATGGCTTCTTAGATCTTTATATGATCTTTCAATTCAATGTATTTCACTGCATTGTACCTGG
This sequence comes from Perodicticus potto, assembly GCA_963574655.1. Classification (NCBI taxonomy): domain Eukaryota; kingdom Metazoa; phylum Chordata; class Mammalia; order Primates; family Lorisidae; genus Perodicticus; species Perodicticus potto. The sequence continues at coordinate 12,114 of CAUYRH010047019.1, forward strand.
CGGAGTCATCTGGAATACTTAATACCTGCCTGAAAGCCAGTGTGTTTGTTAGTTATCTGATTCCTCCTAGAAGTTTAGGAAAATAATTTCATGTTGCCATTTGAAATGATGAAATGTCAAGCCTCCTTTTATTTCTTGTGGTAATAAAAAATGTGATATACATGTGATTTATCCTGGATAACTATGAAATCTTTAAGAGCTAGTTCAGTTCACTACAGTTTTAGTTCACTAAAAATGTAGATGCTGGTACAACTTTCTAGTTTCTCTTGTTCTGAAAGCCGCTACCATCTTTGTACACAGTCTCACCTACAGGATGCAGCCAGTTGGGGAGAAGTTCCCACCACTTGCTTGTCGGCTCCTTTATCTACTACGCACCTTCTAGAACAATGTCCTTCCAAGGTTGCCAAGTTATAGAGTAGTTTCCAGCTTTATATACTTCCCTTTGTGATTTATCGTCAAGCCACAGTGGCATGATCTCTGTAGATAGCTAGAGCTTCTTCGCCTTCTTGCTAGTATTTCTTATTTCCTTCTTTCTCGTAGTGAGATATCCACAGGACTATTTGTTTCTTCCTTTGTTAAATCTCTTTCATCTGTCCTCCCCCTGCCCCACATCCCTTGCTAATACTTTAGCCAAGACTCTTATAACTTACTGTTCAGTTTATTGGACTCTACTTACAGGGCTTTATGCATCAGTCTATCACAACAGTCTGAGCACGTTATTCCCTACTTTGCAGTCCTTTGTTTCCCATTGCCTACACAACATACCATCAACCATGAGTTCTAAGCGAATTGGTTTGCTAGAACATGCTATGCAATGCAGAGTGTAGACATGATTTTGTTCAACAAACACCTCTTGTCCTCTTCCTAAAAAATTCTTCCCATCCTTCATGGCCAACTTCAAGCCATACTTCTTCTGTAAATGCTGGCCCAGCATGCAGAATAGGCCTCGATAATGTAAGAGACTAGTTGTATTCATTACCTAGAAAGTGCTTTATAATAATGAGTTTCCTTGCCTCTCCCTCCTTTCAACATATGTCTCTGGATGAGGATGCCCTTCCAGTTTAACCTTGTAGATGACAATCTCAAGAACTTGGAAGCGTCTGAGAGCCCCAAAAGTAATCTGAAAATTACAGTTACTCTAAAAGTGAAGACCAGTTCTGCTGATCTTCCTGGGTTATTACTGTGGGAACTGTGTTGATCCTGCTATATGAGATAGATGGGGTAAAATTGTGCTTAGTGCTTATGGAGAGTATGCTGGGTGATCCTGCATCATAAAGTTAATTTGATCATAACTGTCAAACATACATCTGTGTCTTACATTTTATAACTTCTTCTTCTTTAGCGATCTGAGCTATCCGAGATATTCAGACACAGTACCATTACACATGGAAATACAATTCTAGATTTATATTTGAGCATTGGCCTTTATTTATCTTCCATGAAAAGTATTTATTATAACTAGTCTCTGTCCTTGTATTTTTATATTCCTGGAAATTCAGAATACCTTTCCTTTATGATGGGGGTATTTTTACTTACTGTGTCTTTTAGACCAAATGACTCATTTCAAAACTGATTTTTCACTAAGTTTAAAATGTGTGCAATAAAGTTGAACATTTGTACTGAACACCATATATCAATAATGGATATTTTAAATGACATGTAGAAAGATGAACATCTGTAACTTCATTTTCTTCAAAAAGGATAATTAATGGCAAATATACTGAAAAATTCCCAGAGCAGAAAGGATAGAGGAGTCATTTTTTTTTCAATGTAGGATATATAAGAAAGAGATCAAGCCTTAATACTAAAGATGATTGGTACACGATGGTGTTTCTAAGTGTTCCACGGTAATGTTTGTAGCACCTGAGTAGATAAAGTTCTTCAAGGAAAGGGAGAAACTAAGCGCAACTGGCGAAGTGTGAAGCCCAAGATTGGTTCAGTCTCCTCAGGCAACAGAGTTCCTGCCCTGACTCCTCTCCTCTGCTCACTGCAGGAATTGCTCTAAACATTGGTGGTAGGTCAACACCTCATTTATAACACACTGTGAACAGTGATGCCTGAACTGGACATTTTTTTGCATGTGTCTTAGCACCTGTTGTTACTTTGTATTTATACTGACTATACCAACTAATGAGAATAAGTTCTCAATACACACACGTGTTCCTGGCCTAAATGTGAAGAATGAAGGATGGTTGAAGCTGTAGACTACAGTGAAGTATTTGATTTTTTTCAAAGAATCTTTGCATTGAAAGTGTAGCATCAGGTGTACTGTTTTCATTGTATCAATATAATTTCCTTAGATCACTTGCTGCTATTATTCTAATTTTAAATTTCTGTGTCAGCAACACTGTGAGTATGTTGTAATGTATAAATAAACCCTCCATACTAGAGGGAATTTGATATTTAAAGAAAGCTAGTTGCAAATTGTAAGGGGAGACTTGGGGTAATTTTAAAGGATTACATTTTTAAAAATATTTTAGAACTTCAGACTTTTCTAAAGGATTTGCTCAACGTTGGCTTTATGGTAATTGCTCAAAGTCGGTTTTAGTAAAATTTAAATACCCACATATATTCATTAAATATACATGTATTTAGACAGCAGTATGTTTCTAGTTTCCAAATAACTTCAGTCAGGCATTGTTAGGGTGACATTTTAGTTTACATATAGCCACAAAACAGATAATTCTCAAATGGTTTAATAACTTAAATGTAAATAAGTATACCATAAAAATATTTTTAAAATAAATCATTAATGTTATATTTTACTTGACTTGCAAATAATTTTCTCAGTTTAGTTTGTGTATCTGTATATGTAGGTGTAACGGTATACCTATACATGTGAATATTCATGTATATAGAATTATTTTTCTAGTGCTTTCTAGAACTTTGCATTGCATACAAGTTGCATAAAAATTATGTCATTAATGTACAACTATATTCATAGTAATGCCATTTTAGATATGTATTTTAATTTTTAACTCTAGACTGTTTTGTGTTTTCTAAGTTTTCTCAAATTAACTTGTATTTCTTTTATCATAAAAAGTTTGAAATAGAGTAAGTACAGAATGTTTGATTAATTCATGTTGCAAATCCAGAAGAAAAAAAACAAACTGTGGTTAAAAAACTAACATACATTTAGTTAACTTAAAAAATATTATTCCTTTGGACAGTTATTTCAGTGTTTTTATTAATATTACCATAAGAAATGCCAAAATGTATGATATTTGTCTTAGACTTATACAAAATAGAACATTTGGTATATTGAATTACATTTCAATATAGTTTGTCACTTGGATAGTTTGTTAAAGAGGAATTTTCTTCTTCTTTTTTAAAATCTCTGCCACTACAACTTTGTGTCAAAAAGCCAATCAATTCTGTCAGGAACCAATATGGTGCTTAAGAAATTGAAAACATTTCTGCTGGCAGGTTCACTATTCATTTCTGACACTGGCTGGTACAATATTGAGCACTTTAATTTATTGAAGTTGCTATTCGGAAAATAAAAGTCATATATTTTCCTACATGAAACCTACTCCAACATTTCTTTATATCTGTTTGGACACAGTTCATAGCTTTTTAATAAAACATTACACATTCATCTTTTTAAACTGCAATATAAATGATAGGTAAAACTATAAACAAATTTGAATTCAGAATTAATTCTTAACATTTGCAAAAATCATAGGATTTCAAACTAAGAACATTTTGAATATGAAATAAAGTGCAAAAATCATAGGATTTCAAAATGAGAACATTTTGAATGTGAAATAAAGTGAATTTCTATCCCGTTTTCTTTGGTTATAACTTCACAATTTGGTTGCATAGAATAGGATTTAAAATATAGGTACCGCTTTTTTAAACGGACCTTACTTCTTTGATATTGACATTACTGTCTGCTTGTTTTTACAAGGGATTTGCTTCTCTAAAAAGCAAAGCCTTTATATGTGCTGATCCCTTGTGTGAATGCTTGGAACCAGAATTAAGATGGTTTGAAACTAAGTCTGAACCATATACCTTGGAAGGACCCAAAGGTCAAGGAAGAGAAACCAAGATAATTCCAGATACTCAAAGTTATAGAGGTAGAAGCCTGTGTGGAAGCAAGTGCAGTTTTTAAGAAGAGTTATTTCAATGAATGGTATTCAAGTTAAGGAGTTACTCTTACAGGCTGTTGATTAAAGGCACATGGGCAAGTCAAACTGGCACAATGGTAAATCATCAGGCACCATGTTCTTAACAGTACGAGGTCAGACTGTTAAGCTCACAAGCTCATCTTCCAAAAAGTGCTACGTACCTCATTGCTGTCACCTTTAGGGTACTCCCCTTGGGAAGCTATGCATGACGCCAGCACCTAGTCGGCCCTTCAGAGCAATTTTGGAACTCTTTTTCTGGAATGCCAGAAACATCAGAGCTGTTGTACTCATATAAGGCAAAAGGAAATTTCAAGCAAAAATCATACTATTGTAAGACATTTTAGATGCAAATATGTATTAAAATACCCTTACAGATAAAAGGGAAAGATCAAAAAGTTCTGTTGTTATTGCCATCAGTATCTTCTTTGAATGCACACTGGGTCTGCATTCCAGATTTTAGAAGACAGTACCTCAATATGTCAATTTTGTATTTAACACATTCCCAAATACAAAATACTAGCTGCATACTGCTACCTTCTCTAGTACCCACAGAATGTCTCTGCCATTACCCACAATTGCAGGAATTCTAAAAGTTTAGGATGCAAACTTTCAGGTACAGTTTTTAAATGTCAAGTGCTGATATTCATTTTTAAAAGTACATCTTGAGTGTGTCTGATACAGGAGCTGCTCAGACCCCATTTTGAGAATACCACAGTACCACCTACCCATAGCAATGAAGCTACCAGGTGCCAATGGTGTCTCCTCCCAGCTGATCATGAGAAAATTTTAACCCAAGTTTGAACACTCAGCACATTTTTCTTTTGCCAGTTCAGGAATGGTATCTGCGCACCCTACCCAAAAAGCTAAATTCATCTTAAGAAATACATCTATTGGCTTATCCACCCTTGTTCTTTTTCTTTTTTATTGCAACATATGTCTAATTAAACCTAGAAAATAGTGCATTCTTTTATTTTCAGTAGTAAAGAAAGAACCCTTACTACAACTGGAAAATAAAAGAAGTAGTGTTATTAAATTTTATTAAGAAAACTATAGACTTATATTTTAAAGTAAATTAAGAGATAATAATCAAGTAATCCACGAGGAAGCACTCAAAATTCTCTTTCCATATTTCTGTGGACATTTCTATCAGCCTTCTCTGTGTGCTTTTTTTTGGCAGTTTTTGCAGTTTTTGGCTAGGGCCGGGTTTGAACCCACGACCTCTGGTATGTGGGGCTGGCACCCTACTCCTTGAGCCACAGGTGCCACCCCTCTCTGTCCTTTCTTATAATTCTGAGTGACAGAAAATAATGGCTAAAAACACCTCGTATTCATACTTAATCTTTTAAAAGCTTTTTTTTTCATTTTAAGTTAAAATCAATTGGAATATTAGACCAGCGTGTCATTGGAACTTTTGGAAGTTGCCTTGGAACTTTTTAAAAATGCAAATTCTAAGCTTACTTCGGACTTACCAAATCAGAAATTGCAGGTTAGACCAAGAAATAATCTTTTTATGTATGTTTTTAATTGATACATAATAGTTATAAATGTTTTAGGGATACATGTGATATTTTGATACATGTATCCAATGTGTAATGACCAAATCAGGATAATTGGAATACTCAGCGCCTTAAAAATTTATCTCTTGTTGTGGTAGGAACATTACAATTCTTTTCTTCTAGCTAGTTTGAAACATGCAAAACAATTATTAACTATAATCTCCCTACTGTGCCATACAACTTATTGCTTCTATCTAACTGTCTTTGCATACCTTAACCAACTGTCTTTGTCCCTCTCGCCCCTGCCCTTCCCGCCTCCGGTCACCATCATTCTACTCTCTGCCCCCATGAGAGCCACTTTTTTAGCTCCCGTATATAATATGCAATATTTGTCTTTTGGTTGCTGGCTTATTTCACTTAATGTAATACCTTCAGTTCCATCTACATTGCTGCAAATGATTGGATTTCATTCTTTTGTTCTGGCTGAACAATATTCCCTCGTGTATTTGTGCCACATTTTCTTTATCCATTCAATCCATGTTGAACACTTAGGTTGATTTCATAACTTGGCTACTGTGAATATTAGTAGCCAAGTATTACCAGTTCAGCAGTAAACCCGGGAGTGCAGATATCACTTTGATATATTGATTTCTTTTCTTTTGGGTACATACGCAGCCGTGAAATTCAGCAAACACCCTTTAATAAGCCCTCCAGGTGATACTGGCTGCGTATTTGAGAACCACTCATCTACATAAATGGCGATGTCACTTATGACGGATGTGTTGACCAGTTGTACCATTAAAAAGCACGAAAACTCTCAATGAATCATCACTCGTTACTGTGTAGAAAAAAAATTCTTTATTAAGGAAATAATCAAGTGATCTAGCAAAAAACAACAAACACAGTGGTGTGGAAACCACAGAGGCGAGTAGAACAGAGATGAATGTTGGGCATTAATCAGAGTACAGAAGTTTCATCGCTTCCATACACATGGCAGATTGTGATCCATGAACAAAAATCCAAAAGGACAAACAAAAAATTCTCTGCCTTTCCTTTGTCAGCGCGTCCTGCTGCTTAGCATTCTTGGTAGCTGTTCATCTGTTCCCTTCTTGTCGACACGCTGACAGCCAGCACCAGTCAGCACTTACTCCCGTTCCCTTGTTTATCTCTTTTCTTTGTATTTCTTTCTGAAACCTTCTTTGTCCCAAATCAGAGTTGTAGATTCTAGGAAAATTACCTGCCACTGTAGCACAGATTTAAATCAATAAATAAATACATGTTCCAGGGTTCAAAGATCTATTACACTTGGTAAATCCCCCGCCCCCCCCAAAAAAAAACTCTTATTTTTTTCTACTTTTGACTTAGAAAAGTATTTGGACATAGCATGATTGACAAAGATATGTTGCCACATAAAAATATGAATCGAATATTAATGCCATGCAATGAATCTGTATATGTCTCTCTTTTTTAATGCTTGCTTTCATTGTTCTCAGTTTCTTCATTATGACCTTCTGCACTTTTACTTCCCGTTAACTGTGGAATAGCATCATTCATTCTAACTTCATGGTCTCTGTGCTTCGTCCACACCCCCGCCTCCCTTTCCCATGTTTCTGTTTTAATAGTGCATTTTCCCCACGTCTCGGGGATGAGCTTTCCTTTTGATTCATTATTTCCTTTATTATTCACATATTCAGTTTTTACTTCTCAGGTTCATTTATCCACATCCCTGTTCTTTCATTCAGGTCTCTCGGCCTCTTCCTGTGCTCATCTACCCACCTCTGTCTGCTGCGCCTCACTTAGCTATCTTTGGACCTTACTCTCCTAAACACCTCCTGTTTCTTAAGTTCTTTTCTGTTCTTCATTTTCTTCTCCTTTTCACTTCTTTTTCAATAAAATAGTGCTCCGAGAAAAATGGACATCAGGTGCCAGGTTCTAAGCTTGTCCTAGCAAGGTGAACGAGGCGTGTTCCTCTCCCACGAAGAAGACCGCGTGCCCCGTGACGTCTGACTCGTGCGTCTGAAATGCGTCCAGTCCATTTGCCGGCTGAGCTCTCGCGCACCGTGATGACGATGGCTGAGCTCTCGCGCACCGTGATGACGATGTTACTCGTGCTTGCTCGCGGCACATTTGCAGACACCTCATTTCCTTTTCCTCCTTCCAGCCCTAGCTCAGTCTTCCTTGCTGCTAGAGGATGGCTGCCTGTAGAGGCACAAAAAAGTCTGTTGCTGATGCACTTCCTCAATTTCTTAATTCCCTCCCTTCTTTCCTCTTTAATGCCCACACTTCTCCTGGTAAATCTTCAGGTCTGTCTAGAGTTGGCAACATTCCTACTCCATTTTTGTCATTTCCCCCAGAGTGGCTCATCCCCTTGGCTGTGCCTCGCCAGTTTTCCTATGCCCAGTACCTGACTCACAAGAGGAGCTGAACTGTGGAACTGAATTAAAGTACATTTCCCACCCCTACCGTTGACACAATTTCCTCCCACCCTCTATGTCACAGGCACTCGTTATTGCCTTGGTTTTAAGTCCTGTAGTTTTTGAAGGCATGATTTCTATCTCTGAGTCCCAGTTGTCTTAGTATCCAGTACATAGCAGAAGTTCTCAAAATAGTTTTACTAACTGGAAGAATACATTGAGTGAATTCATCGTTTTTCTTGCTCTGTAAACAGAAGGATTATCCTTCCCACTCCACTTCCAGCACCCCCGGCACCTCTGCGTGTTCACACGAAGGTTTCTGGAAGGGGTGCTGAGGCCCCTGTGCACAGGCCCAAACCCACAGGTCCATTTACAGCTGGGTGTTCTCTTAGCATTTTCATTCACACACATACGCTTAGATGGAAGTTGTGCTTCACATTTAGCTTGAGTGTTGATAGGGGCTTATCCCCTCACTTTCTTTACTTTTGGCTTTTCCAGTTTGCATAGCACATATTTTGCTAGACTAGGTAGAATAAAAATATACCCGGGCCAGTTTCTAGAAGTATTAAGTATTATTTTGATAAGCAACATCGAAGGTTTTAAAGTGCTTCTTACAGATGGCTCATTAGTAAGTAGGATATTTCCCCTGTACTTTAAATGTCTGAAATGTAACAACAGTAACCATAAAATGTGTGCTACAGGAATCTACTTTCCTGATGGGCATTACGCTATGTCTGATGTTGCCATTAGCTCAATAACAGATGCCAGAACAGTTTTAGGATTTCTTGACTACAGGTAGTTTCACAGAATACATTACCGTTGAGGAGATGGAACTTGAGCCCTCCATTTAGAATCTTTGCCCACTTCTCTTAATAGATCAGGAACTGCAGTCTAAGAACATTCTCGGAGTGGGAAGAGATCAGAAGGAATTACGTTCTCCCTGCCCTTTCAGTTTGGAGCATGTGGTAAAGCTGCCTGGAATCCTGGCTTTGAAAACTAGACATTATGCTGCAGGTTGTGTTTCATTTATTCTCACTAAAACACGAAGAGCTTATTCACTGCAAAAGAATCAGAGAAACTGGCTCTTGCGTATCTTTTCTTGTTTTTGCTGCTGCTGCTATCATACTGATATTTTTCCTAATCACCCCTAGTTTGCAAGATGCTGAAAAGAAGATACACGAAGATCATGTCTCTTTTCTTAGGGAGCTCATATCCACAAAAGAGATACGTGCGCATCCATACACACACACACACACGCACTCTTAAAAATGCCCTATGCCAAATTCTCAGGGAGACAAGTATGTGCCTTATTTTTGTGTTTTTTGTTTTCTTCCATTTTATTTCTTCTGAGTGGGAATATAAAATCAGATTGTTCTCAAAATGCTAAATTATAAAAATGAAGGCACCCACCTACTAATGGCACTAAAAGAAATCAGGATAATAATAATGACAATAATTTTTTTTTCTTTTTTTTTAAGACAGAGACTGACTTCATTGCCCTCGGGAGAGTGCCGTAGTGTCATAGCTCACAGCAACCTCAAACTCTTGGGCTCAAGTGATTCTCTTGCCTCAGCCTCCCAAGTACCCAGGACTACAGGCGCCCATCACAATGCCTCGTTGTTTTTTAGAGACGAGGTCTCGCTCTAACTCAGGCTGGTCACAATCCTGTGAGCTCAGGCAATCCACCCACCCTGGTCTTCCAAGTGCTAGAATTACAGGCAGGAGCCACCACACCCAGCCTCTAATAATGACAATAATTATTGACTACCATTTATTGAATGCCTCTGTAGTACCTCTAACAACAAGTACTTATACAAGACAGCAAAGCACAATTTATGTGGAAAGAAACTGAATCACAGGATGATTAAAGAACTGGCCAAGGGCTACACATGTGTAAAGTACTCACACACACATTTTCCAAAATGCTTTGTCCAGCATTTTGGAAAACATCAAAATTAAGAAAGCAGGAATACTTGCTGAGAACACTATTAGGAAATTTGTTTTCAAAGACGCATTGTAAAGTTTGAAAAACAATTTTGAGCGACTAACCATTTTCAAGTAATTATAAATTCTTCTTTAGTTAAAACGGCCTACAACATGTACAAGTACATGAACTTGTTTATCAAATGTTCAAATTGTGATGACTGTGGCTCACCAACTTCAAATTATGTACAATATAAGTATAGTCATTAAAAATTTAAGCAATCTATTTAGCTCTAAAACTTTAGTATTTTTTTGTTTGTTTGGGGGTTGGGATTTATTTCTTTTGTTTTGTTTTGATTTGAGACAAAGTCTCAGGGTGTCACCCAGGCTAGAGTACAGTGGCATCATCATAGCTCACTGCAAACTCAAACCCCTGCACTCAAGTGACCCTTCTGTCTCAGTCTTCCAAGTAGTGAGGACTGTAAGCACATGCCACCACACCTGGCTAATTTTCCTTCCCTTCCCTTCCCTCCCCTTCCCTTTCCATAGAGATGGGGTTTCATTCTTGCTCAGTCTAGTCTCAACTCCTGGCCTCAAGGAATCGTCCCACCTCAGCCTCCCAAAGTGCAAAATTTTACTTTTATATAGCTATGCAATAAGATATAAGAAATTAGAATCCAGAGTTAAAGAAAGTAAGCTAACAGTGAATAGGCTCAGATGCAAAGGATAATTTTGAAGGAGCTGTGATTTGCTTTTTAGCATGTGATCTATGCAACAACCACTAGGATAGTCAGGATTTATAGATGGGGAAGTTGAGGAGACAGATATTCAATAACCAGCTTATAAGTGGTCAACTTGCATCTAGAATCAAGATCTGATGTCTATCGTGTTCTTTAGAAAATACGATAACCTTGAGTTAGTCATTTAAAAAAGATCACGTATACTGTTTATTTCAGTTGTTTGATATCCCAAAGGATAGTGGCTTAGAACAACAGTAATCATTTTTTTTTTTCATATGTCTGCAACTGGGTCAGGGCTCTAGGCCTCATCTCTACTCCCTGGGACCTCAGCTGGCTCCACTCAACTGGGCTGGAGGATGCTGTCATGAGGTGGTTCACTCATATGTCTGGCAAGTTGGTTTTAGCAGTTGGCTGGAAGCTCAGCCAGGGCTGTCAGCCAGGAATGTCAAACTTCCTCATCATCGAGCTCTCCATGAGGCTCAGGGCAATTGGATGTCTTATGGGGCAGTGGGTTTCCTCCAGAGTACAGAGGCAGACACTGCCGGGCCTTCTGAAACCCGAGGCATAGGATTAACACAGTGGCATGCTCACCACATTCTGTTGGTTAAAGCTAGTCACAGGCTAGTTCAGACTTAAGGTGAAGATTACACAGGTGTGTAAATAAGGGAGGTGTGGATCACTGGAAGCTGCAGTTGTAACAGACTATTATATGCCTTGAGTTCAGAATAATCTGATTAAGAAGGACAGAGATATATAGCATATATTTTCTGAAAGATTTCCAAGTCATATATTTACAAAGATTTCCAAGTCTTATATTTACAAAGATAAATTTTAGTTCATGGAAAATATAACTCCCCTCAGAAAAGAATCTACTGTAATTTGAAAAGGACTAAAAAATAATATACTAACTACCCTGTATTTGTTTTTGCTTTAGTACTAGAAGCAAAATTTTGTAATCTGACTTCAACTAGATATTTCGGGTGAAGATACGACGTATTACCTGTCACTTGGCTTCCGATCTCCTTGGAAGGATTGTCTGATATTCCCATCCTTCTCTACTAAGGAGAGAGCCGAGAAAACGGCCTCTCATTTATATTTCTGTATTACCGTGGGGAAATCAATTATATTTCCTGGAGGACATATTATTAAGGACTAAGCTAATATGTTAGAGATGTGATCTAGCTTTGTGTATATATTTAGCTCTATTCAGCAAGAGGATTCTGTAATTCTATGAAGAATTGAAGAATCAACCATCGGCAACAACTTTATCTCTAGGAAAGGCAACTAAATTTTTTGCACTTAAACATTTAGACAGACTCTGAAAGAATTTGATCAAGAACTTGAGCAGTTCTTTGCCTAATAAAACCAAACCGAAACAAAACAAATGTAAACAAAACATGACCCTCTGTCCCCTGAGCAAGTCTAGCCTCTTTCATGGGATATTTATCAGATGCAATGTCTACCTTGTTAACATCCCCTTGCACTGGTCTAGTCATTCTTTAAATCATAAATAAGAATCTCTGGAGTGTTTCAAAGCATAGCAAATCAAATATAACAGGACTTCAAAAGCAAGAACTTTCCCATTTATACTTCTACCGGTCTTGTGAACCAGAAAAGAATTTTCTGTCAGTTAACACTAAACTGTAGCACTCGGCCTTGAATGCACCTTCTTGTAGCAGCAGGGCTAAAAAGCAAGGGGACCAAATAGTATAAGGGACACTTTTTTTCGAAGAATGAGAAAGTGTGACGCCTTCATCTCAAGTAATCTATAGACAAAAAATGTGAAGATTCTGGAAGCAGTTAAACGGGAGCCAAGAAAAAACTAATTTGAGAGAAAAATTGTCTTCTGGAGTATGTGACTCGAATGCTTGAGTTCACACAAGTTTTATCCTCAGTTGCCTTGAAGTTTTATATGAATTTTTTTCTTTTATTGCTTTTTTAGCAATATAAGAGATGTGTAGATGAAGTCCAGATACTTTTTTTATTAAGAAAAATGAAATTATGTGAGTCACGACTTGTGAGAAGACACAAATCCTGAGGGTTGAATTTAAATTTTGGAAAATTTAAATCCTACACCATCCAACCCACAATTTCCAAATACCTTATCCTATTCTTTGTGCCTGGTTCCCTCAACAGCAGGAGTAGCAAAGACGTGCTATGATCGCTTCCTGGTGACACAGAGACTGGGTAAGCAAAATAAAAATTTCAGCCAGCATTTCTGCACATGATTCAGGGAGGGCATGTGCTGTATTTCTGCATGGGTCCGGTACTTTCTTTGCATCTCCTTATGTAGTTTACAGAGAAGAATCAGGTTCACTTGAAACAGCTAATTAAGCACTATTGATTAGGACTTTATATGATTCATAGTTAGCCCTCGGATTTAACCTTGTGTATATCTAAGTAAATGTTGTCTTTACTTTCTTGTCTTATGGTTGACAGGCTGTTATGTATCCATGCTCTTTGACTCTTAGAACCTTCTGTCCCAATGCAAAATGCTGCAGTATTTTAGTATGTCTATTAACTATTACTTTTTTTCCTCCTCTATGTCAGTATTCCTAAGATAGTAAATGGGATATAAGAGCGGCCAAGTTAAAATAAGGATTTTAATTATTAAATTAAGTTGTCATAAGGAATTAGTTTAACTGGTTTTATCACAAAATTTAGTTTTTCAATCAACATTCATAAAATATGTTCGCACTGGAAAGATACAACTCATATTTCAGTGCATATGTCTCTGTATGTTTGTATGTTTAGGATCTTTTTTTTATATAATTTTATTAAATCATAATTGTGTACATTAGTGCAATCATGGGGCACAATGTGCTGACTTCATATACAATCTGAAATATTTTGGTCGAACTGTTAAACATAGCCTTCATGGCATTTTCTTAATCGCTATATGAAGACGTTGATATTCTACATTTAATAAGTTTCACCAGTACCCTTCTAAGATGCA
>CAUYRH010047029.1:0-16847 GCA_963574655.1 Perodicticus potto
TTTTTTTTTTTTGCTTGGGGGGTTGTTTTTGAGACAGAGTCTCACTCTCTTGCCCTGGGTAGAGTGACAGCTCACAGCAACCTCAAGCTCCTGGGTTCAAGCAATCCTCTTGACTCAGACCCTTGAGTACCTCGGACTACATACAGGCATACACCACCATGCCCGGCTAGTTCTTCTATTTTTAGTAGAGATAGGGTCTTGCTCTTGCTCAGGCTGGTCTAGAACTCCTGAGCTCAAGCAATCCACCTGCCTCAGCCTCCCAGAGCGTGAGGGTCATAGGGTGAGCCCCACACCTCCCGGCCCTCACTGTGGTTTTGATGTGCATGGCCCTACCAACTAATGATGTTGAACATCTTTTCATGTGTTTAATGGCTATTTATATATCTTCTTTGGAGGAATGTCTTTTCAGATCACTTCCTCATTCTCTTATTCTGGATACAAGGTCCTTAACAGATGGTTTGTAAATGTCTTTTCATATTCTTGGGTTGTCTTTTCAATTTTTTGATAGCATCCTTTGAAGCACAAAAGTTTCACATTTTGATTTATTTCCTACTTTGAAATTTCTTTGTCCAACTTATATATTTTCTCACTGAAATTCCATGAGAAAAAAAGTATTTTTTCTTTCGTTATGAAGTCTAATAATGCTTGATATATGAATAGCACTAAGAAGAGAGGATATAAACGTGTTCACAGTAATTTAATGCACTCAGCCCAATTCTCTGAAAAGTTGAAATTGAGAAGGGTTTTTAAAAAAATAAGATTATTTAAAAGACTCCAGGAATTCTGACACTTTTGAAGGACTAATACTATGTTGTTGTTGTCATTTTTAATGTGATATAGCACAGACAGTTGCTACTTCCCCTTATTTTCTCTTCAAATATATTTTCACTGATTCACTTTTATATTTCACAATATGTTTCACTTATTGCTTTCGGGCTGGTTCAAAGCAAAGCATTCCACTTTGTGTTTAAGTAAATTAATTTTTCCAGCCAGTGTATTGCCATTGAGAGACTTTATGGAGTTTTGTGTGTCAGACCTATGAAGAGTTAACATTATGTTTTATAACACAGCACCGGCCAACTGGTTGCCCTATCACAGTAAACACTCTGGACGTTTCTCTAAGGAAGCCGTGCTGAAGCCTGCTTCTCCTCTGTCAGGAAGTATCATTTAACAGGGGAAAGGTCACTGGGACAATTTAAGGCAGCTGATCTCAGGTGTGGTGGCAGCTGTTATGTGGGACATGGCTTATTTTATTGAGAACAGAAACACTATTATCTGAGCTCCTCTGGGAGATTTGGAGAAAAGTCATGCCCAGCAAGTCCCATTCCAGGAAAATGTGCTCCAAGCACTTATTTATTGGCAATGATCACTGACTGAGACTCCATCTGGCAAAACCAGGGATTTTTCCCTGTCCCAGAAAGTTGGGGAACAATTATATAAGTCGTCACAAAGAATTTATTTTTAACTACTCTTTAGTGGAGACATTTGCAGTCCCTCAGTTCTTATAAGAAATTCCCTAAAAAAAAAAAAGTGAATTTCTATAGAACTGCCACTATGATATAATTGCTTGTCTTTGGATTTGACATCAGCACTTGACGTTTCTGGTGAATGTTTTCAGTCTTATTTTCTATACTGGAAACAATGAACTGGTTAGTCAAGTGAAGAAGAGACATCTGAATCCTGGACCTCCAGCTGTCCAGGCCTTTAAACCTCCCTGTTAGCACCTTTCTCCTCCCCCTTCACGGGCAGCTCTACGGGATTTTTAGAATCTAAACAAATGAATGCTATAAACATTTGAGAGTTCGGCAAGTAGAGTCAGATAGATCTTAATGAAATAAACCCATACACAGTTTTAAAAGCAAGATCCATCCTTAGAATTAAACAGAGGTGTCTTTGGAAAAAACAATCACATAATTTCTATCTCTGGGGGATTTTTTTCCTTATGTAGACTAGATAAAAATAATAAAGAAATGAGAAAGGTGCCTGAGAAGCACCTCTTATCAAACTTGTAAGGAAGAAATTATTTTAATACATCATTGTATCTTGGGAAACAAATCAATCTGATTTTAAAACAGTATGTGGAAATAAATTAATGTGGCCAAGAAATGTTCTTGGTCCTTTGGTTGTTTTTAATTGATGTTGAAATTGATAGCAAATCCAGCCACATCCTTTTTGGAGCACTCATTGCTCTTGATAGCACAAGGGCAAACAGAGTTGTTACCAAACACTTGGAACTTGCTGAAGAAGTTACATAAGAGAATTAGAAATCTGTAAGCCAGCTAGCCTACGAAGAACCAGGCAAGGTAGAATGCCTAAAAGATTGTGGAAGTTTGGGTTAGAGTTTTCTTTTTTTCATATCTGTGATTGCACATCCCTATATAACAAGGTATAACATCCTTGTTTAACAGTAAGACTTAAATGTTAACCATTTTTGGTTAACATTATTCTTCATTTGAACCTAGTTTATCTTAAGTGTAGCCTTACAATGGAAAAGATTAAGTTAAAAATGGATAGAATGCATTTAATAAATTTAAATCTAATCAAAAGAGGTATGCTTCAGAATCTAAGAAGAGTAATTGGTGTATTCATTAATTTATAAATTAATTTATTAATATAAGTGTCTGTTCTGTGTAACGCTGCAGGAACAAGACGGTTCTTTTCTTGGGGAGCTTACATTCTAAAAAGAAGATAATGTGTATAATAGATTCAAGCAATAATAAAACCGTGGCAGTGGGCATGGTGGCTCATGCCCATAATCGCACTCTGGGAGGCCAGGCAGAAGGAAGGCTTGAGTTCAGGAGTTTGAGGCAAACCTGAGCAAGAGTGAGACCACCTCTCTACTAAAAATAGAAAAATTACCTGGTTGTGGCAGGCACCTGTAGTCCCAGGTAGCTGGGAGGCTGAGGCAGGAGAATTGCTTGAGCGCAGGAGTTTGAGGTTGCAGGGTGCTATAATGATGCTTCTGCACTCTACTCAGGGTGACAGAGTGAGACTCTGTCTCAAAACAGTGTGAAGAAAAGGTAACATATACAAAGAGCTAGGTGAGTTAACAAGAGGCAAGAGATTTCTTCCACCAGGCTTATGCCATACATATAGGTAGAATCTAGCCTGGAAGAAAGAGAATGGAAGCCTATTCCTGACAGAGGGAACAGCATGAGCAAATGTTTAGGATAGAAAAGTTCAGAGCGTATTTGAAAATAGTGACCCAGGCACATCAGGAGTTGTTTCCTTCAAAGGTATAAGTAGCTGAACTCCAGAGTTAAATTAGGGTTAACTGGTGGAGCGTTCTAATCATCATATTAAAAGGATTGAGGTTTATGTAAGAGGTAGCAGGGTAGCTATTGAAGTCTTTGAGCAGAGGAATGAACAGATCACAAGCATCACAGAAAATTCACTCTAATAATGAAAATTATGCTTTGGAGATAGGGTAAATGGAGGCAGAAAGAACATTTGAAAGGTTTTCCTAAGAGTGCAGATGACCCTGACTGATTAAAGAGAGAGCAGCCAATAGATTTGGTTAAGGGAAGAGAGGGGTGCGAGGAGTAAAGATGACTCAGGCTTGGAATCTGATTCCTAAAGAGAACAACAGCATCTTCAAGAGGGGCCAGGAGGAGGAGAAACTCGTTATACATGCGTGACCTCATTCATTCCTCAGCGCAACCTCGGAGCTTCTAACAACCTACCCAAGTGTACATGGCCTGTCCACGGAGCCAGGAGCCAGTCCCCGGGGCTGGAGTTCCAGAGCCCAGTTTATTGAATGCCCACAGGGGTAAAAGAGGAGGAAAGACAAATGAAATGGAAGGAGAGCGTTGATCAGGTTTTGGAGAATTCCCACCAAAGATCCCTGAGAACCAAGGACTTTCAGAAAAGTGAAGGTGGGTGTTTCAGAAAAGCTAAGAATAGGAGGGGATCTAAGCTAAGGCGTTTAGATTTAGTGGTCAGGAGAGTATTGGTGGCCTTAGAAAGTTTCAGAAAAGTGGTTGCATCGGCTTGGCTGGAAGAGTGAGTGGCTTTGAGGAAGTGGAAGCATGGTGGTAGGTTTCGCGGAAATCCATCGGGGGAAGGAGGGAAACGGCGCTGCAATGCCAGAGGCCAGGACACGGAGGGAAACATTCTCAGGCTGAGGGACAATCCAGTGCCTGTCAGAAGGGAGAAGAAGCAGGCAGCAAGGGGTAGACTTCAGATGTAGGAGAGGCCGGGCTTCTTCCAGAAGGAGAAAATGATGACGCTGGGTACACAGATCAGAGTCATGAGTCCCTTGAGTTAGGACTCTGTCCTTGGAATGAGGACACCTTCTCCCAAACTAGAAGGAAGTCGAAAAGAGTGAGGCCAGACATGTGTTGGGTTGGACATGGCAGGGGTCAACAGAGCAAGGAGACCAAAGGCCCTCGCTCATATTTAATGATCTTGACTTTCTCCGTCAGTCAGGGAGGTGGGAGAATTAATTATTAGTGACTGAGAGAGGTTCAGGTTGTGGCAGTTGCTGCGGGGATGCAGTGAACAGCTAGTTAAAGATACTGATAAACGTTGCAACACAGTATTGTGGTTCACGCTGCGGTTAAATATCATGAATTTTTAATATAACTAGTTGCCAAGCTCTGTGACTTTCTTTTGCAATGTTTAGCAGTCTGGCGATAGATCTTCCAGATGGCAGGATTTTTGTTTTTTAAGGGTAAAGAAGCAGAGGATCCTAGTGAACCCGTTTTAGAAATTGCTAAATGCTCAGGAGATCCAGGAACGTGCCTTTTTTAACATGCGTGCCAGCTGGTGTGAGCGCGGGTCGTCCTTTGCAGGCATTGCCCTGAGCGGAGAAGAGAGCTAAATGAAAAAGCAGAAGAATCGGAGAGAGGAATTGGCGGTTAGAAGACAGGGAAGGGGCTCAGTGAGGAGGAAATGCAGCCCGGGAAATGCACTCGGAATATCAGTGTTTGAGAAATTAGAAGTGACGGGGCTCACGAATGGGGCTCCCACTCTGACTGTGAAGAACTGATAGGAGATTGTCAGAAACAGAAATAATTAATGTAAGTAACCAAGGACTGTGGCAGTGGCTAAAGGTAGGTACAAATTCATAAGTGATCGTTAAGTAATACCCAGGAAATACACCAAAAACACACAAAAAGGAAAAATTGTCGTAAAAGGAGTTGAAAAGACATGTGAATACTGAGTTACAGTGAACTTTTAAAAAACCGTTGACATTCTGATATAATTTGACATGCTAGAGGAATGTTGATAGAACAACTTAATTTATCAGGAAATAGATGTGAAATCACACATGGAATGTAAATAATAGTTCATCTTAACATATTTCTAATGTATTGGGTATAAATTGAGTATAAATGTGTATTTACATTTTTTAATGCTGAGTCCTTTATTGTTGAACTTTTACATCTACTTTAGCCAAACAGTATTGATGTGTTCATAATATTCAGAAAAGACAAAATATTTCTGTCATTCTAATCTTAATTTTTCCAAAAATATTTGTATTTTACAAGATATTTTTAAAATTCACATAGAATAGAGTCAGCAGGCTCGGCACTTGTGGCTCAATCGGCTAAGGCACCAGCCACATACACCTGAGCTGGTGGGTTCGAATCCACCCCCGGCCCACCACACAACAATGATGGCTCCAACCAAAAAATAGCTGGGCGTTGTGGCCAGCTCCTATAGTCCCAGCTACTTGGGAGGGGTGGCAGGAGAATCACTTGAGCCCAGGAGTTGGAGGTTGCTGTGAGCTGTGATGCCATAGCACTCTACCCAGGGTGACAACTTGCGGCTCAAAAAAAAAAAAAAAAAAAAATAGAATAGAGTCAGCAAAGAGTTCCTTTTTTTTTATGTTCCAATAAAACTTTATTTATAATAACAGACAGCAAGCTGGAATTTCCCTGTGGATAGATATAGTTTGTCAGTACTTGATGTATTGTATCCTGGCCATGTATCTCCAAAGTATTGTTTTCTTTTGCTCTAAAAGCTCATTAAAATGACAATTTGGGGGTAAAACATAAGTAGCATTTTACATTAAAGTTATGAACAAAGTAAAGAAGTCCACTATCACATTAATAATTCATTTCTAACTGTTCCAGAGGGATTCTTGATCAGACAAGAGATTTCCTGAATCCCATTTCTGTTTTGCCACTAAGTTTCCTTGTAAATTTAAACAAATTACTTAATTTTTAGTACCAAGCTTACTCATCAATAAAATAGCTATCATGATAGATAATCATGGTTTTCTACCTCTAGCAGTTATCTGAAGTGTTAAGCGGAAATTAAAGGCACTTTGAAAAATAAGACTTATGTAAATATGGAGAACTAAGGTATTGTTCCTGGAGAATAAATTAGAATTTGCAAATCTAGAATCACAAAAGAATATATCAACGATTTCAATTTAAATAAGTTTTGGACTTCAACCACTGTCATTTTAAAAGGGTGATTATAGTTATTGATCCCCTATCAGGATGTCTGAACATAGTTTCAGGATGACTAATCTATTTTCAGAAACATGATGGATGGTTTAGTCAGACAGTGAAAATGTTTTTTATTAGGTGTAGCAAAGGAAAATAGATACGTCACAATAGGACCTTGTATTCTGATTCAGAATTGTGAGGAGTCTATAAAAAAACTATATTGGGAAAACTACAGGGTAAGAGGATATAGGTTTTTGGACCTACGCGCCCTCACTATTTCTGAATGCATGAAGTCTTTTCTGTTCTTTCTCTTACTAAAAATGGTGAAGGGGTTTTGCTGTACAACTCTCATGATGTGGAAGAAATCTTACATAAATGTATTTCTGTTATTCTTAAAATGTATAAAATCCATAGGGTAGCAATTATGCTCCTAAGAATAACGCCGTACTGAAGAAGAAACTGTAAGAAGACATAATAAACAGGTTTCTAGAAGATGTTATGGCAAAACTGATTTTGTGTTACAAATAAAATAAAATAAAATAAAATCCTCCCTCCAAAATGCTGTTCATGTTCATGAAGGAAAATGACTGGGTAAATAAACACATTCAATTTTATGCGAACAAAAATACAAAAATACTAAGCTGAAATAATTTCCCTGAGAGTAGACGCTTTGATCCCTGAAGGATTTGGGCAGGGTCTTGGGGAGCGCATCCTCCCCAGAAGCGCGAGCTACGTGCCTGGGGTGATGTCACCAGTGACTAGTAACGACCGCAGTGTAAACAAACATCAGCAGGAAAGAAATGTGGGTAGGGCAAGTGTCTAGAAGCATGCTATCCTTCTAGAAAAGTCTCATGCCCTTCAAGGCTAGTTTTTTTTGGTTTTGTTTATTTGTTTGTTTAGTTTTTTGTTTTTGTTTTAAAGTTAGAAAGGGGACACAGGCTCTTGCCTTCTGCCAGAGAAACCTTCAGTTTCGTAGGCAATGTCTCTTCCCTGACAAATGGGTTTCCCTGCTGGTAGTCTCGGTAATGCTGGGAAGTGTGGGACTCTTCACTCTTGCTGCAATTACCACTTGCTTGCCCCAGACTGACAGGCCAGTCTGTGGAACTGCTCAGAGGCAAGTTTCAAGTTACCAGAACTAGGCAAGCCCACTGGGGGCGGGGGAGAGGGAGGGGAGGGGAGGGGACGGGGGGAGGAGTCCCTTCAGCGCCGCAGCAGCTGGTCCTCTGATTGGCTGGGGGGTTCAGCTGCTTCCCTGGAACAAAAGGTCAAAGTGGACTGCAGTGTAAATGTAGAGAAGCAGCGGGTAAGATAGCATTGCCTGGGGAAGTTTGGAGGCTGAGAGCAGCGGTCCAGCGGCCAAGTGCAGAGCGAGTAGTTTCTCCTGCTGTGAGCGCAGCCTCATGCCCTGAGCCGGCTTAGCCACTGTCAGGAGGCGTTCACTGTACAGGCGACCAAATTTGTGGAGGAGACAGTTGTGAGGTTCCTGTGCAAGTCTGCATACAAGAATGGCTTGTGAAATCCTGCCCCTGCAAAGGTAGTATTCATTCCTGTTTTGTTTTATTTTATTCTGTTCTGTGTTTTGAATAGTATAAAGCCATATAACTTTGTCAATACTTGGCATCTTTTAGTAACGGGCTGCAGACTGTGGAAAGTCTATTATATAGAGTCTGGGCTCCCCTAAGACCAGAAAAATCTAAATATTATGCTGCTCCTTCACTGACAGTTTTGCCCAATTTCTTTGCTTTTGCATTTATTATTTTCAGTTGTATCCGTGTTTGAATACAATGAATATAATAAAATACTTTTGAAATCCAAAGAAAAGCATAGATTGAGGACTATATTGAGTAGGTTTATAATAAAACCGAATCAGCTTTGTAGCAATGTTTCCATTAAGGCTATTTTAAAGGTGGTGATAGGCTGAAGACCTTTTAAAAGCGCATCTTAGAATCCTTCCCTTCTGGAGTTAAGATCTAGGCAAGGATTTTCTATCAATATGTACATCATAGTAAATGGGAATAAATATTTGGGATAATATTTCCCCTTGTGTAATTCTAAATGGATTTATTACACAAATAGCATTTGTGTAATATGCCACAAATATTACACAAGGGGAATAATATTTGTGTAATCATATTATTCCCCAAAATATAGCACAAGGCTTTGGTTTTTGTTCGTTAATAATTGTAATTTGGATAGCTGGGGGGAGAGGAGAGAGGGTTCTGTCAAAGCTGAGAAAGGTAAATTTAAACAAAGGGGCTTGTTAAATAGAACACTGTTGGTGAACTAAAAAGTGAATAAAATGAATAATGTAGCCATGGAGAAAGTCTCAGTGTTCCCCAAGGTCACATTTTATGATTTTTAAAATTACTTTTGCTCTTCATGTTATCATATTTGAACTTCAACTGCTTTACGTGCAATGGCATTTTATTCCATATAGATAGAACATTTAAGAAAATTATAGAGGGTTTTATTAGTGAAAATGCTAAAACCATCAATAGAAATAGGATTTATGAATTGAAAAATCTTGACAAAAACTAATTTCATTTCTAAAACCTATGCCACAAATATTGCATAGAATGTTCATGTTTTAACAATAAAAATAGGCAAAAGAAATTGTTTATTTGCAAAATTTTCTTCTGCAGATACTTACTGTGAGATAAACCAGTTTAGTCATTTTTCTTTCACTGTACTGACAAGTACACTGTAATAGGAACTTGATGGAAGTATCCAAAGAATTTCTTTTCTAAAAATTAAGAATATAAAGGAACAGAACATGGTTTATGGATAGATCTAAGAATTGTCTATATCAACTCAGTGAAAAGATCCACATGATTGAAGCTTATAAGAGACAAAAACTAATGTGCACTTTTTGGAGTGAGTCTTGATTTGGTTTCTAATTTTAAAGTTGGGGATCTTTGGGGGATTTCAAGCCAATTGTACTCTAGATAAGAATATTGGCTATTACTGAACTCTATAGTAGCTACCTGATGGTATAGTAACTGTAAAGAAGAAAATAAGTATTTGTCCTGTTTAAACATTCTTTAGGCAGTTAAATTATTGAAAGATAAAATAAAATCAGCGTTTTTCCTGGAAATTAGTTTTATTGTTTTGGCATTATTAATAAACCTATTAGGAATAAGTCTAGGGATAATTTGAATTTTGCGTCAGGAATTCAGAGTTGTTACTTTGGTTTCTTGCATCACCACCCTTAAATGCTACAGTGTTTCCCTACCTCTTAGAGTCTCATTTGATTGATTTCTCTGCAATCTTTACTTTTAGCTTGTGTCTACCTTTGATTATAAATCTCCTGAATACAAGGACTAGGTTTGTGTGGTTCTCTGCCTTGTGAATTTAAGCATTTATGCAGAAAACCTTCCTGCTCTTATATAATTGTTTTTTCAATTCCAGTTCCGTATTTTTCATTATTGATTTATGTGAGTTTCATGGTCATGGTGATTATTGCCGATCACCCTACCAATATTTTGCCTGAAACTGGAAGGTTGCAGAGCCTTAGTAGTATTCATGAAATGAGGGCTTTGTACTAAGCAGAGAGGTCAATCCTTATCATACTTTCAGTGCATGGGAATTACCTGGAGAAGTTATTTTTAAAATCAGTTCCTTCCTAGCTGGGCGTGGTGGCTAATGCCTGTAACGCTAACAACTCTGGGAGGCCAAGGTGGGAGAATTGCTTGAGCTCAGGGGTTCAGGATCAGCCTGAGCAAGAGCAAGACCCTGTCTTTACTAAAAATTGAAAAATTAGCTGGATGTCATGGCCAGCACCAGGAGTCCCAGCTACTCAGGAGGCTGAGGCAGGTGGATCGCTTCAACCGAGGAGTTAGAGGTTGCTGTGAACTAGGCTGACACTGTGACACTCTAGCCTAGGTGACAGAGCGAGACTCTGTCTCCCCCCAAAAAATCAATTCCTTCCTGCCACCCTCCCTACCTAGATTTACTGAATCAAATCTGGAGGTGGCCGGGAGAGTATCTACATTCTAACAAGCTCCTTAAAAGAAAATCTGACACAGATGGTCTATACTTAGAGAAACACTGATCTAAATTCTAGTTAATGATTATGGTTTGTATGAAACTGAGTGACAGCTGGTATATGTAGGAATCTAACACTACACTACTCAGCATCCCCAAATGGAATATTTAGTACCTTGACCTTAGATGAGGTTTTGTGGTTTTTTCATAATTGGTGCTTTCATTTTTTAGGTTCTCAGTTTTACCTATTGAAACAGAACATACTTACAACATTTTTAAATATTTTCCCTTTAACTGAACATTATACTGCCAGTGATCTTGAGGTAATGAAATACAGCTGTACTACGCCGAGGTCAGTCAGGATGCAGACACAGTGAGACAATTACAGGCCCGCGTGGTGAATTCGGTAATACACAGTGTGATTAGCATAATGACAGGTGTGTATAGACGGACAATATTACCCCGCGTTTAATTCAACCTCATGTAAGTGCATGATCTTATTAGAGGGCATGTTTGTACCCTTGTGTCTCCTTAACTTATAATTTTCATAAATTACGTTTTAGCATTTCTTAGCCTATTGTGCCAGTATGCAGAAGATATTTTGTTACTGCTAACCCACACCTGAGATCAGAATAACAGATGAGATTGAAAAGTGAAAATGAAATAAAATACTTTGGTCTCCTTTAATGCAGTTTGCTATCTGTTTATCCCTGAGTCTAATTTGCAGGGTTCCCAGAATGGCATTGGCTGTTTAGAAACGCACGATCTTTAGAAAAGACTTTGCAGAGGCTGAATGTTGAAAATGTGACTCTCTGTAAAGTGCTCAGTTCCTAAGAGTTCCCTTCAGATGGCTTAAAGGTGGGATCTATTAACTCTTGAGATGCTTCAATTCTCCCAGATATTTTTAAAAGTACTGAAGTACTTACATAGAGCTTCTTACAGTGAATGATGAAACTCAACACACCGTGTAGCCTTGCATGGATATTCCTGTCATCTGAAAACGTCCTCCCAAAGAAATAAAATAATATCAGAAAGAAAGGGAGAGACTATTTTAAATTAAAAATTGAAATAGAAGTTTTCTTAGGTGACTCAATTTACCTTCGGTTACTAATAAGATACTATGTTTTATCAGATTTTGGGCTTGATCAGGCTCTTTGCATGATTCATATTTCATTGGGTTCTTTCCCCTCAGATAATGTGGGTCTTTGGGTGAAGAGCTCTGTTTCTTGCACAGAAGGGCTCAAGATACAAAGTCTTAATGAGTCTTACGTCTTTGACAAAACTCTCAACTTTCACAGCAGTATTTTAATTTGCTAAGTGAACTTTCCAATAGCCACTAACTTAATTTGTATCCACAAAGGGTAATGATGAATGATTAATGTGTAATAGATTCCTGTGGTTTGAGTTCATTGGTTTCTGCTTGTATGCGTTCACATTCTGTTATTTACCAAAGTAAAAAGCCATGAGCAATGTCTATATAATTCTCTCTTCATCTAGCAAATTATGATATCCAATATATGTTAACAAATATTCGTTTTATGATGGCAAAGTTCATCATAATTCCAAATTGCAGTGGCTTCTCTAAAAAGACTTAAAGCAATAGGGTTAATAAACTTGTATTAGCGATCCAACTTCAGTGATCCATCCAAAATTGCAGTGAAACTTAATCATCAGCGGAATTCATCTGGTCTGAGTACTGATCTTCAGCATCCCCTTTTGTGAGCATGTAAACATTGATAACATGGGGGTGATGCGGGAGTTCACTGGGAACAATGCAAAGAATGATGGTCCGGCCTGTGAGTCTTCAGTGTGGTGTTAGAGAGCCCTCTGCTGCTTGTGGAGGTGACACCTTTAGTGAAATTTTAAGTCCGTGTTATTCCCTCCCTGTTGGCACTCTGACAGCACTCCTGGCCCCGCCTCACCGCCTCTCTTTCCACAGGCACAGTGTCAGAGGGAGTTGAGAGCTTCCTGACTTCAAGCCTGGGTTAGCACATAGGAGGTTGTGTGAATTTATCCATCTCCAAGATGGCCTGTATTTGGTAATAGGAAGACATCACTGAGAACTAATAAAATCAGGACTGACAGCTTTGTAGCCGGATGAATTTGGACAGGTCATTTTCATCAAATTGAGATGGTATCGCCCAATGTATTTTATGGGGGAAGTTTTAGAGCTAATGAACATGATAGGTTTTTTTGTAAATGATAACACATCTCCAGGGTATATTGATTTTCTTCTGGTTTGCAACCCTTTCCATCCTGTGAATGCCAAATTGCTTAACACTCTTAAAGTGGTGCTGTATCATTACGTCACGTTTCATTGTATGAATATTGGAAAAACTCTGGAATGGGTTGTGAGAAGTGCCGTTGAAAATAGGATCGAACTGAATGTCTTGAAACTCTCAAAACTTTTTGCCCTTTCTCCTGTGAAACTGATGTTTGTATGTGATGATCAGAACGAATTGCCAAAAAAATAGTTTGTATTGTATAAAGCCATTTTCACGTACTATTTACTCTTCTCAGAAGAACTGAAATAACTTTTCTAATGGCTTTATTGAGAAAATTCAGCAATTTAAAGCATACAATTCGATAGTTTTTTGTTTTCTTGCGGTTTTTGGCCGGGGCTGGGTTTGAACCTGCCACCTCCGGCATATGGGGCCAGCGCCCTACTCCTTTGAGCCACAGGCGCCACCCTCAATTTGATAGTTTTTAGTATACACAGGAATTGTGCAACCATCAATCTTAGAAGATTTTCATCACACACACACACAAAATCCTGTGCTCTTCACCTTTCAACTCTCAACCCCCATCTCAGCACTAAGCAACTTCTAATACACTGTTTCTATAGATTGGGTTTTCTGGACTTTCCATATAAATGGGATAATATATGTCATCTTTTGTGACTACTTTCTTTTCCTTAGCATAATGTTTTCAAGTTTCATCCTTGTTAGCATGTGTATCAGCATTTCATTACTTTTTTATGGCCCGATAATATTCCTATTTATGAATATAGACAGTCTCCAGGTTACAGACAACCCAACTTACAGCATTCCTAAGGCTCTCATAAATAATTACATTAATAATTTGGAAACGAGTTTCTGCTGTGCATGTAAACAAACCCACACGGCAGAAGCTCCTGCTGTAGCGTCTATGCTGGCAGCTGGTGTCATTGTTCTGTGGTCACTTATGCACGGCATCACTTTTGTTTTAATTATTCGATTTTTGGAATCTATGTCTACCCTTACGACCACAGCTCCCAAGCGAAAGTCCACCGCAAGTCCAGGTGAGCTTACAGTGAAGAGAAAGTTGATTGCAATGGAAATGAATGTGGAAATCATTAAGCATTTGTTGAAAGGCCACATGCCATAACTCTTTGCAAAAGTGTTAGGCTATCATTGTTCAACTGTCAGAACAATGTAAGGGATAAAGTGAGAATAACGGAACATGTGAAAGGCAGTGCGCCAACGAAAGCATCAGTTATTACTAAGCAGCATCGTGGATTCATTATTGAAATAGAAGGGTTGTTATTGATTTGGTTAGAAGGTCAAAATAAGCATAACATTTCTTGTAGCCTAGCATTGATGCAACATTAGGTGAGTATGAACCGTTAATATTCTTTTTTGAAATTTCTATCTTCTACCTAAACTTTTTGTATGAGTTTATCTTTATGGTCCGTTTGAATTAAAAGAAAGAGCATAATAGTATAACTTACTGCAGTACAGGTTGTTATTATTACACAGTATTATTATTATTGCATTTGAGCCATTATAGCATTATTATTATTCTTGTGTATGTACTGTTCCTCCAGGATCTGAGTTACACATACTACCCTGATCTAAAGATGTCTCAGGAATGTGTCTCGTCTGTAGCTAGGGACCACCTATGTAGCAAATTCGGTTTATTCATTTATCAATTGATGGATAGTTAGGTTATTTCCATCTTGCATCTATTTTAAATAAGGCTATCATCAATATATGCAGAAATAACTTGAGAATTATGAAAATATAGACTCCATTTTAGAGCCAAATGGATCCCTAGAGATAAGCTAAGTCATCACTTCCATTTTCCAGATAACTAGACTCAAACCCAGTGAAACAAAATGTCTTGCACAGTCATAGGCACAGAAATAAAAGGAAAGCATTCCACAGTGGTGCCTACGTAATAGCCATCTGTGCATGAAGGTGATCATGACATGTTCTTGAGATCAACTGTGGGTTTTTTTTCCATTAGAAACTTTAGTAAAGAGTTTGTTGTTATCCCAAAGAGAAAAACCGGTTAACTAGCAGAGGAAATTGAACTCCTGACACTGTTCCCATTAGTACTAAGCTCTGGTATGTAGACAGTGCATTAGAAACTCAAAGCAACTCTGGACAGGGCAGCCTGAAATTTTAGGAAAACAGTAGTTGCCCAGTAAATACTTGTTGAGTTGGAGACTATAAGCATTTAATGGAAACATATCTGAAGACGTTTCTCCACATAATTTCTACAGCTTTCCATGGTAACTAGGAGGAGTTTTCTAAAGAGAAGACAGTCTTTCTCTGTCACTCAGACTGGAATGCAGTGGCCTGATCATAGCTCAAAGCAGACTCTAGAGGGCAGCGTGGTGGCTCACGCCTGTAAGCCTAGGACTCTGGGAGGCTGAGGCGGGTGGATCGTTTGAGCTTACTAGTTCTAGATCAGCCTGAGCAAGAACTAGACACTGTGTCTAAAAGAATAGCCGGGGGGCATTGTGGCAGGCTGGGAGGCTGAGGCAAGAGGATCACTTGAACCCAAGAGTTTGAGGTTGCTGTGAGAGCTACAACACCACAGCACTCTACCCAGGGCGACAAAGTTAGACTGTCTCAACAACAACAACAAAAGCAGACTCTAACTCCTGGTCTTAAGGTCAGCAATCCTCCTGCCTCAACCTCCTGAGCAGCTAGGACTGCAAATGTGTGCCCCCATGTTTGGCCCTTTATCTTTTTTACTTTTTTTAGAGACAGGGTCTTGCCGTGTTGCCCAAGCTAGTCTTAAACTTCTGGCCTTGAGCAATTCTTCCACCCCAGCCTGAGGACTATTCTTATATTTGTAAAAAATTACAAGTAATTTACTCACCCTTTATTATATAAGTATTTACTATAGTGTAAAGGGAAAACAATTTAAACAAACTTCTATTTACATTGTATAGCATTTGATATTTAGCCTGAGAAAGAAGAAAAAGCTTTTATTTCCCCAAGTGCTATACCCAGTAAGCCAGCTTAAGAAAAAATGAGATTTTTATTTTATATGTACATTGGATGTGATGGTTTCCTCTTCCACTTCTTTTGTCTGTCTTATACAGTGATGGAGAATAAAAGTCTGTACCGGAACCATCTGAAATCAGTTCTGTCTTGTTGTATTTTAGTAATACGAAGTTTTATTCAAAAAAGTTGAATTCACCTTAAATTTTTTTAAAAGGGACTTGGATTCTTTTATTTCTAGGGCATAATAGTATCAACTTTGTATTTGGGGGATTGTTTTATCGGAGATGCTAAGAAATAGTTGATAGATTGGAAGATAAACATACTTCCTTCAGTGGAAAATGTTAACAGCAATGTTATATTCACTCTTAAATAATTTTTTTTTTTTTTGGTAGAGACAGAGTCTCACTTTATCGCCCTTGGTAGAGTGCTGTGGCGTCACACAGCTCACAGGGGCCTCCACTTCTGGGCTTAGGCAATTCTTTTGCCCCAGCCTCCCGAGTAGCTGGGACTACCAGTGCCCGCCACAATACCCAGCTATTTTTTTTCTGTTTTTGCAGTTCGGCCAAGGCCAGGTTTGAACCCACCACCTTCAGTATATGGGACCAGCCCCCTACTCAATGAGCCACAGGTGCTGCCCTTACTCTTTAATAATATTTTTAAAAGAGGTAGCCCATAACTAGGTTTCCAATGAACACTGCAGAGTTTCTAGATTATAATAAACATTTTGGGATGGTACAGTTTCTTATCTGATAGGGATACACTGAAGGAAATCATGATGTTCATTCTGACACGTAAAAATAGAAGAACTTTATTTCGACCAAGTAT
The DNA here is from genome assembly GCA_963574655.1 of Perodicticus potto. Taxonomy (NCBI): domain Eukaryota; kingdom Metazoa; phylum Chordata; class Mammalia; order Primates; family Lorisidae; genus Perodicticus; species Perodicticus potto. Next base: position 16,430 of record CAUYRH010047029.1, read on the forward strand.
ACATGAGTACACATTAAAAATTTTAAATGAATCTCTTTTGATCCATGCCCTTTTCTTATAAAAAGATTTGCTGGCTCGGCGCCTGTGGCTCAACAGGCTAAGGCGCCAGCCCCGTACACCTGAGCTGGCGGGTTCGAATCCAGCCCGGGCCGCCAAACAACAATGACAGGTGCAACCAAAAAATGGCCGGGCGCCTATTGTCCCAGCTACTTGGGAGGCGGAGGCAAGAGACTCGCTTGAGCCCAGGAATTGGAGGTTGCTTTGAGCTGTGATGCCATAGCACTCTATCCAGGGTGACAGCTTGAGGCTCTGTCACAAAAAAAAAAAAAAAAAAAAAAAATATTTGCCTACATTTAAAATTTTAAATTCTTCCAAATTTAAAAACGTTATTGTGAGGTGAGCTCTCAAATCAATTTGA
>CAUYRH010047030.1:0-32488 GCA_963574655.1 Perodicticus potto
GCCTGTTCAACATTTCCACTTCATTCTGGCTAAGTCTAGGAAGGTGGCGTGCTTCCAAATATTGGTCAATTTCCTTCAGATTTTCATATTTCTGAGAGTAAAGTTTCTTGTAATATTCGTTAAGGATTTTTTGAATTTCTGTGGGGTCTGTTGTTATTTCATCTTTACCATTTCTGATTGCTGAGATTAGAGATTTTAATCTTTTTTTCTTGATTAGAGTAGCCAAAGGTTTATCTATTTTATTGACCTTTTCAAAGAACCAAATTTTTGATTTATTGATCCAGCTATTTTTTTGTTGCAGTTTGGCCGGGGCCAGGTTTGAACCTGCCACCCTTAGCACATGGGGCCGGTGCCCTACTCACTGAGCCACAGGTGCCGCCCAACCTTTGTATATTTTTAATGGAGACTGCACACATATTGGACACCCCTTATGGTTACAGAGCTGTTGTGCTAAATTTTTCAAATAGTGTTTCCTTCCTGATTGTTTCTCAAAATGGAAGTTGTAGCCAGTGGCTGTTTCCTGAAAGGTCACATACAAATTGTATGTCCACAGTGTCAATCATGTTGAAGAAAATTGCCAGAGGCCAAAACCGAGCTCCTCAGCCAACAGGAACATGATAGGTTCCCATGCACTTAAGAAAAAGCATCAATACCTACTTCAGCAGCATTATAAAATTTATCCACCACCTTCTTATCTTTATGCTATGTGGAAAGTGCTGTAAATACCTTTTCGGTCTTTGGAACATAACTTACTAATGCCAGCACAGGGAGAGAAGGCAAATCTTACTGTATAAGGTGGAGAAGATTTTCATTGATGCTGGTTTGAGTTCTAGAGGTAAATCTCTTATTACTATGAATGGTACCAACCGTGGTTATTTTCTTTTGAAGCAACTTAAAAGTGAGGGGGATGGAGGTAAACTTTCATATCCATGGTAGTATTTCTTCCAACTGATCCAAATGACAGTTCTGAACCAATCTTTTTACAATTTTGGAAGCACTGTGGTAATTTCTCAAGTTCTCTGATTTCCCAGCATATGGCAACACAGTTTGTGGAAGAATCACAGAAAAGGCTCGCTTCAATTTCACAGTTGCCAGGTTTAGTTGGTACGTAGTCTGAATGGACAACACATGGAAAGACAGCAATTACTCATCCACAGTGACAGACTTACGAGGACTGTAGTAAAGTGAGAACTATATAACCCATATTCCAAAGCTCTCAAACTGGATCGAATGTATCACGCTGTGTGTGAGCTTCACATGTTGCATCATCAAAATGTAGACACCTCAGTACAAGTCTCATTCTGAGTTGTGAAAGCATAGCACAGCAAACTGGAAAATTCTTCTCAATGAAGAGATCTCGGATATTATCTTTCATTTTGCTGGTATACATAATTTAGAAGAATTCTAATTAGCCCGAAAATTGCTTCTTTTACAAAACTGCCAGAATTTTGAATATGACCTTATGTAATTCTTTTGACGAGATGCAGTTTCTGGTTTGTAAATTTGATAATTACATCCACTGTTTCATTATCAAAAAAAAAAATAGGTGGAAAGTATCCAATGGGCTGTGGGTTCTACTCTCAGCCGTACTCCCAGCTGAGTCCTCACAACAGCCAATTATCATCTCCCATGATCCTCTATTGACTGTGAGTTCCTTATCAGTCCTGATGTGTCATCATCGGAGCTGGAGGCTAATCTGTTTCTACAAATGGGCATGATCTTCTTCTCTTAGGGTCCACAATTTGCATTTTTTTCTTCTCCATCATCTTCCTCAGAATAATTTCACATTCCACCTCATTGAATTCTTCTTTACTACCTGAACTAGTGAAAATGTCCTCACAATTTTCTTAAAATGGGCACTATCAGTTCTTTTTATATCTCAACTGCCAACAAATTATACTTGTCTCTTCGCCATATTTGTCTGTGTCATGAGAAAACAGTCATTGTTTGATATAAACAGATTTACAGAACTATCCAATTGTGTTTCCAGTCAAATATACCTTGATCTTTTTTTTTTTTGAGACAGAGCCTCAAGCTGTCACCCTGGATAGTGCCGTGGCATCACAGCTCACAGCAACCTCCAATTCCTGGGCTCAAGTGAGTTTCTTGCCTCTGGCTCCCAAGTAGCTGGGACTACAGGCGCCTGCCACAACGCCCGGCCAGTTTTTGGTTGCAGCCGTCATTGTTGTTTGGCGGGTTCGGGCTGGATTTGAACCTGCCAGCTCAGGTGTACGTGGCTGGCGCCCTAGCCAGTTGAGCCACAGGTGCCGAGCCAAATATACCTTGATCTTTACCAAACACAAATACACTGCTTACTAACTTCACCATGAAAAGCAATGAGGAAAAAACACTTAGAACAGATATTGCACTAATATACATGACTATCCTCCTGCATCAACAAAACAAACTAACACTACAATCTATGTATGATCAGCCCGACCTGCAAGGTAACATTGGCTTTTCCGGGAAAAGATACAGCAATTCCTTGTTGCTGCTAAGTTTAGAGAACTGCTGATCCAAAAGTGCTGGGTATGAGGAGTGTCCCTAACAGGTGGGTATGGTTCTAATACCAAAAGTCCTAAATGAGGACCCTATAACTCCCCACATAAACAAATACACAACAGTAAAACAACAGTAAGGTCAGTTTGACACCCCCTCATTGGTATGCAACAGGTTATTGAGGAAGATATACCAAAAGTGAGAAGTATTCTGGAGGCTCTTATAGCAAAATTTAGGAGAAGGAAAAGGGATTCCTCATATCATAGTTGTCCTTTCATGGATGCTACAATACAGAGATTATACTCATTGGCTATAGATTCCATCGTACAGTTGAAAATATCTACGTGCAAAAGGATTAGTAAAATTTTATGACTTAGAAATAAACCAGGATTCTTTTCAGTGTCACTACATTATCATTCTTCAGTGTATCAACAATTTAAGAAATTAGCGATAGGATTCTTTACTCAGGGATAGGATGTTGCTGTGAATCAAGACTTCCCCAAGACAGGTGTTTACTTTTAATAAACTGTCAAATGTGATCCTTAGGTTATCAGTAACTAGAAGAGCATGACAATACAAGAAGCAAAAACACAAACAAGGAAGAAATAAAAAATTCACCAATAAGTGTCAAAGAGTTCAAAACTTAATGAATAGGACAAGTAATCAGAAAGAAAACCAACAAGCAAATTTAAGTCCTAAACAGTATACACACCCACATTCCTTTCCGGTGAGTTTATAAAAGAGCCAGAGTACCTGAACTAGTATGTGAGTGACTAATTGTGCATTAGTTGACTTGTAGATATAATGCTATCTTCTTTCTTCTTGGGCACATACTGTAGACTGGATCCAACAGTTCATTTATTCTTGTCAGGTGGTCAGCAAGCAGACCTATAACAGAGCAGGCAACATCAAAGCACTGGATTCCTATACTCTGCTGTGGACAATTCCCCCAGGAACAGCCTTCCTGTAATTGGCTACAGGTAAGCAGCAAACCCTAAACTTTGATCCTAGATAGGTAGCACACAGCCTGGCTCTCCTAACTCCAGCCATCTGGTATAGGTTTTACAGTTCATAAAACAGGAATTCTAATGTGCTGGGAGAATGGGGACTGAAGCACCCCCAGAACAGGAAAACTAAAAAGTAAGCTGAGTCAGTCAGAACAAAGAAAAGTCAGCCAGTTTACCTAATTTAGGCTAGTTAATGCTAGCAAGCTTCCTGCCTTTTCTGAAATTTTAGCTTGTTGGGGATACAGCGTACAAACACCCTGCTGGGTCTGTGAGCCCTCTGAGGAAAATAATGGCCAAAAAAGAGACTGTGGCAAGTCCTAGAAAAAGATACATTTTCTAGGGCATTTCCTGCCCATTAAACAGGCAAAGCAGATACCCATTGTGGAGATTTTCATTTGCCTGGGGCAGAGACCAAGGGAGTAGCTCTAGCCTGAGATATGGGCAGAAGAGCTTATATCCCTTATTGCAGAGGAAGATCCTCTGTGGTGGTGGTGGGAGGAAAATGCCTCCCTCTCACCGATTCCTCAGAGGAGATTAACACCATTGACATTTTACTCCACAGAGAACAAGTGGTGTTTTAACACCTCCCTAGACATCTGTGTGAGATCCCAAAGCAGGAGGCTCTCACAGCGTTGGTGCCCTCACCAAGGAAGCACGCCAGACCATGGATTGTAAGCTTGAAGCTTGCAGGAGGGGGGCCTCCCTTCCATGTCAGGGAAAAGGTTCCAAGCACCTCAGCAGCTATTTATTGACAGTGGCCAGCACGCGCTCCCTCCTCCAGAGCCCAACCCCCACACTGGAGTTCCACAGCTGTTCAAGTTCTGATGCTCAACTTGGGCTCTTTAACGTCAGGGGTCTGCTCGTTAATACATTTCAAAGACCATTAATATGTTTCAATTTCAAAGACTATTAATACGTTCCAAAGACTGCTGCTTCTCTCTGCTAGCCCTGTGATTCTCAGCATTTTCTTGTTTGTTTCAATGCTACTTGTCTCTGCTAGCCGGGTGTTCTGGTTCCTACATCTCAATACGAGGCTCAGATTTCTGAAGGCTACCTTAAGGTTAATAACAACAACGGGAGCTGATATGCTCAATCAGAGAAACTGCTGATGTCTTTGTTCCCTCCCTCATTTTACCCTCTGGGCAAATAAATTCCAATAAAATCAAAGTGGAGCAAACATTCTGGGCCATTGCCAGAAGCCCGCAAATGGGAAATGGACCCCTTTAATTCTACTCCATGACTCATGTCTCTCTCTTTACTGTTGCTTCTGACTCATATTTCTTCAGTAGCTCAATGCCAGTATCCACGGTTCTTAGCGGACCCTGACACTAATGTTGATGCTCACGTGTGCACTCACAGTGTTAACATGCTACAGCCACAATTGGGAATTCAGAGTCAGAATTCACGTACTCCTATTCCACAGAGAATCTTTGTGTCCCTGAAAATTCTTCCTTAAACATGATGGCGATCAATTGTTTCTTGTACAGTCGATGGAAAGAAAGCCAAATCTAAGGCTAAGTTTTGTCTTTTAAACTTTAATTAAAAAATCTTATCTTGGTTCGGCACCTGTGGCTCAAGTGGCTAAGGCGCCAGCCACGTACACCTGAGCTGGCGGGTTCAAATCCAGCCTGGGCCTGCCAAACAACAATGACAGCTGCAAGCAAAACATAGCCGGGCGTTGTGGCAGGCGCCTGTAGTCCCAGCTACTTGGGAGGCGGAGGCAGGAGACTCACTTGAGCCCAGGAATTGGAGGTTGCTGTGAGCTGTGATGCCATTGCACTCTATCCAGGGTGACAGCTGGAGGCTCTGTCTCAAAAAAAAAAAACCTCTTATCTTGAGGCCAGGCACAGTGGCTCATGAAGCAGGTAGATTGCTTGAGCTCAGGTGTTCAATACCAGCCTAAGCAAGAGCAAGATTCTGTCTCTAAAAATAGCCGGGTCCTGTGGCAGGCACCTGTACTTCCAGCCACTCAGGAGGCTGAGGCAAGAGCCTCAGAGTTTGAGGTTGCTGTGAGCTATGATGCCATAGCACTTTACCAACGGCAACAGAATAAGACTCTGTGTTAAAAAAAAAAACCCAACTATCTTCAGTTTTGAGTTTTTGGATTTAAATCTTACATGTATTACTGCTATTACTTCCTCTGAGGAAAATGGGAGGAGATCCAGGTGGTTCCTGTGGCTCTGAGTAGAGGGCTGAGCCCCAGCCAAACTGCAACTTGGGAGGCTTAGGCAAAAGAATCGCCTAAGCCCAAGAGCTGGAGGCTGCTGTGAGCTGTGATACCACAGCACTCTACTGAGGGCAACTCTCTCTCTCTTAAAGAAAAAAAAAGAAAGAAAGAAAGAAAGAAAATGGGAATAGATCCAGTCCTTAGAAATCCAGAGAACAGAGATTAGAAGATGTAAACTTCACAAATCTGTAACACTGCTGGCTTTGCCACCCGCAGGTGTTGCTGAATGTGTCAGACTCAAATCACAGTAGCAGCAAGAATTTCTCTGAGGAGGAAACAGATGAAGCAAGTATGATTTGACATTGGTTCCAGTTAAAGACTACTCAAAAACCAAATGGAAACAACTGTTTCTTCAACTTCTAACGTCAAACTGAACAATCTCAGGGAACACAATGAAGTTCATCTACCTGCAACAAACAAACAATCGAAAGCTATCCCAAAAGCTAGATGTAAAATAGTAGTTCTTCCCTTGCCAATCCTTTTGCCTCCCATCTGTGTGTGTTGAGACACTTTGCAGAACTGGTGCCAAGAGCCCAATTTGAGTACTGATGGCAAGCAAACAAGTTTTTCTGAGGCTTCAGAATCATGCCTATCCTGGACAGAAATATGATATTCCTACAACACCAAAGGAGGCCAGATTATAGTCATGTTCAAAGAAACTCAAGGCAGAGACCAAAAGAGCAAGGCCTCTGGAAAGGTCCAAGCTGAATGTGAAAACAGAAGACACTGACAGAGTGGAAGTGATAACGTCAGCTCAGGAATCTTCCTTGGCTTTGTGGGCAAGGATTGCTACAAGAGTTGGGTTAGCCTATGACTGTGAATTTGCGGTCCATTTCTGCTTCTGCTGAGGATTTTTTTATTTTGCAGTTTTTTGGCCAGGGCTGGGTTTGAACCCACCACCCTCGGGATATGGGGCCGGCATCCTACTCCCTGAGCCACAGGCACCACTCCTGCGGAGGCTTTTTTGACAACAGCTTCTGGCCTCAGGTGGTGTGTGGTCTATGGCGAGGATCTCTCAACAGACACAGAGGGATGGTTTTGCCTACAGTTTCAGGTAGTTCAGAACTGGGTGCCTGCCACTCCCAGAAGGATGATTTCTCTCTTCTTGTTACCAGCCTGCAATTTTCCATCTCCAGGCATAGAAGATAGTATGTTATGCCCTGACTATGCTAAGAGGAATGAGGAGATAATGAAAAGATTAATGACAGGGAGGGGGGAGCAGCAATCCGCTTTGAAGATGAAGTATTAGAAAGTGAAGGATATACTTTCAGAACGTGTAAGCTGATATGAAGGAATAGAAGAAGATATCACTTGAAAGAACATTCGTGATCTATAAAACAATCAAGTAATTAGGACAACGCTGTGAAGACGGTTGACTAGGTGACAGCACTGTTTAAAGAGACCCTTTTGGGGGGCTTGGATAGCCACTAAAATATAAAATCCAGAGAATGGGAAATTGCGAACTGCAAAATTAATCTGTGGATCATGAAAAAACTGGAAATTAATGGCTGTAAGAAATTACAACTATGAATGTGGATATTCACAAAAATTTCTGGCCAATGCAAGGGCATGGTGGCTCACGCCTGTAAAGATAGCACTCTGGCAGCCAAGGTGGGTGGATCGTCTGAGCTCATAGGTTTGAGACCAGCTTGAGCAAGTGCGAGACCCTGGCTCTAAAAATAACCAGGCATTGTGTCGGGTGCCTGTAGTTCCACCTACTTGGGAGGCTGAGGCAAGAGAATCGCCTGAGGCCAGGAGTTTAAGGTTGCTGTGAGCTATGTGCTACGGCACTCTACCAAGGGCAACAAAGTGAGACTGTCTCAAAAAAATAAATAAAATTTCTGGACAGTTATTGAGGCTCACACCTGTAATCCCAACACTTTGGGAGGTCAAGGTGGGAGGACTGCTTGAAGCCAGAAGTTTGAAGTTGCAGTGAGCTATGATGACTCCACTGCCCTCATGACCTGTCAACAGAGCCTTCACAAGCCAGCATGAAGAGTAAATGAACAAGGGAGAATGGCGGGGAATTGAGAAATAAGTCACACAAGAGAGACATATTACACGCAACACAGAGAGAGATGGGATGGGAAGGTCTGATGCAGCTGATGACTGCAGCCAGCATCTAACTGTGTAAACAACTTTATTAATAGTACCTAAACAGGATTGTTTATACTAACAATGTTGCAAATCAGGAAAGAAAGCAAGTGGGAATATTTTCATCTTCTAAGGTTGAGGCAAAGTAACAGTACATAGAGTGAAGATTAACTTTAGGTAGAGAAGGCTATGTGAATTTAGGCAAAAGATAGAGAAGTATACAGAAGCTACGTGACTTCTGGCAGATGGAACAAGGAGAAAGGACTATTGTTTTAGGTAGCGAGGAGCAGCTGGGGGTCATTCCTTGAATGCACCTCCCAGGCTGCGGGGTTCTTGACATGCCACTCACAATCTGCACTCCACACAGAGCAAGGTTCTGTCTACCTCTCAAACACCCCCCACCAAAAAAACCTTAAGTTTTCACTGAAGTGAACAAAATATTGTGAAAATCTGAAAATATTTTATATACCCACTGCAAAAAATGTAGATGAATTTAAAAAAAAGTCAAGCCAGCAGCTTCCTTTATGTGTAAGTCAGGCTCATTACAAAGTATTACAAAGCAGAATAACTTAAAATCGTACCTATGTAGAATAATCAATACTAATATCTACGTTAAACATACGTGCACACAAGTATACGTACACATGAACAGAAAAAGAACTATAGGAAAACAGACCTTTAAAATATTGTGATATGCCATCGTGGCCAAGCCTACTATAGGCCAGGTGAAATCGGAAGAAAAAGAACACAAAAGTTTTTACAGTAACCAATAATTTACTAAAGATAACTGGAACAATACTAGACTGAACCCAAGTTCTTTGAATAGCCAAGACAAAAGAAAGGAAAAACACTGCCTCAGAGCAACCCAGAAGATGCATATCTAGATAAAATCTAGCAGGATTCAACCTGTTTGCAGAATGAATAAATATCATCTGAAATTTCTGAACACCAAAGTTAGTGAAAATTCTATTTAAACTACATAGGAAAAAGTCCTAACTCCTCCTCCTTCTCTCTATGTCAATCAGAGACATCTCATGATTTCACTGGCAAACATTTCAAGTGCCTCAAAAATACACAACTTCTTGAAATATATAATTTATATACATAAAATACTATTCTTGTACCTGAAAAAAATACCTCTGGTATTTTATTTTATGATGTATTTTTTGAGACACAGTCTCACTAAGTCACCCTGGGTAGAGTGCAGTGACGTCATAGCTCACAGCAACCTCAAACTCTCGGGCTTAAGTGATTCTCTTGACTCAGCCTCCCAAATAGCTGGGACTATAGGCACCTACCACAACATCCAACTATCTTTTTTGTTGAAGTTGTTGTTGTTTAGCTGGCCTGGGCCAGATTCGAACTGGCCAGCCTCATTATATGTGGCCAGTGCCATAACCACTGTGCTATAGGCACCAAGCCCTCTGGTATTTTTTTTTTTTTTGAGACAGAGCCTCCAGCTGTCACCCTGGATAGAGTGCTGTAGCATCACAGCTCACAGCAACCTCCAATTCCTGGGCTCAAGTGAGTCTCCTGACTCTACCTCCCAAGTAGCTGGGACTACAGGTGCCTGCCACAATACCCGGCCATTTTTTGGTTGCAGCCGGTTCAGTGTTGTTTGGCAGGCCTGGGCTGGATTCGAACTTGCCAGCTCAGGTGTACGTGACTGGCGCCTTAGCCGCTTGAGCCACAGGCGCTGAGCCCCCTCTGGTATTTTAAATTGAAAGTTTCCTTTATGGCATTCTAAGTTCCACTTACCTTACGTTTTATTTGGAGAATATCCACTGATATGGTTCAACTGAGGAAAAGTCTATTTTTCATTGAAAAACTGATTTGTAGTATAAGCATCAGAAGAAACTATAGATGTTTCTGTGAAATTAACAAAACCACAAACACCAATAATCCAGGGCAAAGCTACTTTTGAGGAATTCTAAAAGTATTATGATTTACTCAATGTAAACCAGCTCTGGCTTTCTGTATACTCTGTCATAGAAGAAATTAGGATATCGATTCTTTTTTCTTTTTTCTTTTTGTAGAGACAAAGTCTCACTTTTATAGCCCTCGGTAGAGTGCCGTGGCATCACACAGCTCACAGCAACTTCCAGTTCCTGGGCTTGAGCAAGTGATCCTCTTGCCTCAGCCTCCCAAGTAGCTGGGACTACGAACACCCGCCATGACACCTGGATAGTTCTTTGTTTTGCAGTTTGGCTGGGCTGGGTTTGAACCCGCTGGAGCCCTACTCACTGAGCCACAGGTGCCGCCCTAGGCTATCAATTCTTGTAATAGGCATTCTAGAACCAATTGTTCTAAATGTTATTTTATTCATAAGACAGCTCTAGCACAGATGGCCCTGATGTTTCAACTTATTGATTCTGACGTTATGATGGTGGGAAAGTGACACACATTCACGAGAAGCCATACTTTGAATTTTACATTTTCTTGAGCTAGTGATACACAGTTATCTCTCTTGCAGCAAGCCACAGCTCCCAGTCAGCCATGTGATCACAAGGGTAAACAACCACTGTGTTGCCTGTGTTTTTTGGATGTTGTGTTTTTTTAATTCATCATGTCTATAAAACACCACTTTAACTTATAATATTTTCAACTTATGAATTTATCAGGACATAACTGTAAGTTTGAGGTGGTACACTTGTACCTCTATATTAACAGCTATACAGAATGCTGTAAACACATTTAATGCTGTAAATCTCATTTAAATGTCACAATAAATTAGCAGTAGCAAAGTGGCTAGCAGGGCCAGAGAACAGTTCTCCACACGTCCACAGATGCAGTCTGCAAGAAGACAGTGACACCAAGTGGATTTTTACTACCTCAAATAGCGAAGGGAAGAACAATATCCCCAGTCCCACTGGGTAACAAGCTAAATGAGAACATGGGCTGCTGAGAAGCCAATTCCAAACTGTCCATTTTATAGCCTGTGGCTATCGTATGTGCCCTTCAAGCGAAGAAAGCAGATGACAAACAACCTTGTGACTTTCTCACAAGGCTACTTATCTCTCTGTTCCTGGAGGACCAGCAGGGTGTCCTGCCAAAGTATGGGCGGAGCTGATTAAGATTAAGCTTTGCCTGCGTGGTCTGTGTGAAGAGCAAGTCACGAGGGCATCATGGCAAAGCTGTTCACCTACAGCTCTACCACCATCTTTCATGTATCCAGCTACAAATCCTACGCACAGGCCATCAATCAGGTAATTGTACTTTGTCTCGGGCAACACTGGATTGAATAAAAGGGACTACAACTTTGCCTCCCTGGAAGATGTAGGACAGGCCACAACCAGGTTCCCCATATGGGGCCAACCCAGCTAAGTATATGCCCGATGCCATCAAGAGTCACCAGTGAGAAGCACACAGCTTACTCCTTGGGAGAGTGAGAAACTGCTCTGCTTTTCTTAACTATGTAGGTGCACCAGAAGGTGTTGGCAATCATATATATATACACACACACATATATTTATATCCATATCCCGTATCTTGACAGGCCAGTAGGAAGTTCAAACCAATGAGACGATCACCGTGCAGGCTGCAAAGTGTTTATATTACTTTGCTGTGTCTTCAGTGAAGAGAGGGCAGAGACAAATTTCAGACCATGTTTTCTAGTTATATTATTCCCTAAAGAGGAATTAAAGATCACAAAGAACACATGAAGAAGTCAGTGAGTGTTCTTTGGAATTACTCTGCCTGGTAATTCACTTTGGAGCCATCTCTCTTAGTGCCCGCCTCAAGTATGATTCAGCCGGGCGAGGTGGCTCATGCCTGTAATGCCAGCACTTGGGAGGCTGAGGCAGGTGGATTGCCTAAGCTCAGGGTTCAAGACCAACCTGACTCAGAGCAAGACTTTGTCTCTAAAAATAGCCTGGTGTTGTGGTGGGGGACCTGTAGTCCCAGCTACTTGGGAGGCTGAGGCAAAGAATCACGTAAGCGTAAGAGTCTGAGGTTGCTGTGAGCTATGATGTCACAGCACTCTACCAAGGATGATAAAGTGAGAAAAAAAGAAAAGTATGATTCATTAGAATGGTGGTGGTGGTCTTAAACATCTAAAAAGCCACAACAACTGCTCCAAGTATATACAACAGATCAGTGTTGGCAGGGAAGTATAACATACAATATTCTGTTCAGGTATAAACTGTACTAGGAATGTACGAATTACTTCTTACAAGGGTAAGCCAATTTTCTGCCTCTTTAGGTGGACAAAACTCCTTGAGTAGAACTAAACACTTCCTGTAAACTAAAGCTAAAATGCCTCTAAAGAGAAGATATAATTGTTAGTCCCTACTGTTTACCTCAGTCATTACAGCTCACATTCCTGTGTCTACTCTGGTTGTCCCTCAACAGAAGCAGTGTGTTGTCACAGGGGTAAGAAATACAGAGTTTTATACAACTAAAGGTTAGTTAGGGCTCAGCACTTATAGCTCAAGTGGCTAGGGCACAAGCCACATACACTGGAGCCGGCAGGTTCAAATCCACCCCAAGCCCACCAAACAATCGACAACTACAACCAAAAAATGGCCAGGCGTTGTGGCAGGCGCCTGTAGTCCCAGCTACTTGGGAGGCTGAGACAAGAGAATCACTTAAGCCCAGGTGCCTGCCACAATGCCCAGCTGTGACACCACATCACTCTACCCTGGGTGACAGCTTGAGACTCTGTCTCATAAACAAACAAAAAAACAAACCCAAAGGTTAGAAATAAAAGATCTAGGCTTGGTGCCCATAGCACAGTGATTACAGCACTAGCCAAATACACTGAGGGTGGCAGGCTCAAACCCAGCCCAGGCCACTAAATAACAGTGACAACTGCAACAAAATATAGCTGGGCATTTTGGCGGGTGCTCATAGTCTCAGCTACTTGGGAGGCTGAGGCAAGAGAACTGCTTAAGCCCAGGAGTTTGAGGTTACCATGAGCTGTGATGCCACAGCTTTCTACCAAGGCCAACATAGTGAGAGAAGAAAGAAAAAAAGAGAAAGAGAGAGGGAGAGAGGAAAACAAAGTAAAGAAAAAAGAAAAGGAAAGAGAAAGATAGATAGATGCAGGGGACTTGAAGTACCAAAACAGACCAATAGGACCAAATCTACCTATATCAGGTAGAGGATGACAGATCCAGCAATCTGACAAATTCAGAGTCATAGCTTTCCCTTAATCAGGAGACCACAAGAAACTATGACTAATAGGACAAAGTATTCAGGCTTTTGCCCAAGGACAGCCTCTCCCAAAGTCTGCAGTTGCTAAAAGTTTCTAAGAGTCCTTAGATTTTAAGATCTTCCACTGGCTAAGGTTATGCTAGGGGTGGTATCTGAGAAACTAAATGAACAGTCCACACCCTTCTTCAGCCCTCCCAAACTTGACCCCTTTGGGTCTAAGGTCTTGCTCCCCTGATAAGCACTTAAAAGAAATAGACAAATTATGCTGAGGCTAGGCGCCCTTAGGTCAATGGTTAGGGCCCCAGCCACATACACGGATGCTGGTGGGTTCAAACCCAGCCTTGGCCTTCTAAACAATAATGACAACTCCAACAAAAAAATAGCCACATGTTGTGGCGGGCACCTGTAGTCCCAGCTACTTGGGAGGCTTAGGCAAGAGAATCACTTAAGCCCAAGAGTTTGAGGTTGCTGTGAGTTGTGATGTCACAGCACTCTACTGAGGGCAACACAATGAGACTATCTCAAAAAAAACTTTTGCTGGGTGAGAAGAAATGGAAATTACTCAGTTGTGAGTTAAAAAATCCCAACCCCCAATTCACCCTAGCCACAACAATTTGTCCAACAACAAATCAATGAGGATATGTAGCAGTGAGTCTTTAGGACATCATGAAGCAGTGACCAGCCTTAGATGAACTTTAGTCATCCAATCAGCAACTTTCAAGTATTTCAACCAAAATAGCATGTGGCAAAAAACTGATTGCAGGGGCAGATTTAAAAATGCAACTACACTTTACATTAAAAAGATATGCAAAAACATAAAACAATACCACCATGGCACTCCACCAAGGGTGACAAAGCGAGACTCTGTCTCAAAAAAAAAAAGGAGAATTTGGAAGCTGTACTTGGGTCTCCCTAGAGTTTATCTATACACATTTTTTCCTGTTGGTTCTATATTGTATCCTTTGCTGTCATAAACATTAGCAAATGAAAATGCAAAAATAGAGAAAAGCAACAAAACCTCAAGTTGATTCTTTAAAAAGATCAAAATGACAAACCTTTAGCTAGGTTGACCAAGGAAAAAGAGTATCAATAAATGGTGGTACCTGTGGCTCAAAAGAGTAGGGTGCCAGCCCCATATGCTGGAGGTGGCAGGTTTAAACCCAGACCCAGCCGAAAACTGCAAAAAAAAAAAGAAAAGAAAAAGAGTATCAATAAAATCAGGAATGAAAGAGACATTACTACCAAACTTACAGCCATAAAAAAAGATCACACGGTAATTCTATATGCCAATGTATTAGGTAATATAGATGAAAGAAAACACCTCCAAAACCTCCCAAAACTGACAAAAAACAGAAAAATCTAAAAATCATTAACCAGGAAAACACCCACAAAGAAATGCTTAGATTCAGGTGGCTTCACTGACAGATCACACTAAAAATTTAAAGATTTAAAATCAATTTTATATAAAAAATTCCAAAATACAGATGAAGGAACACTACCCTACCCAATTGTATGAGGCCAATATTACCCTAATACCAAAACAAGAAATCACAATAAAACCACAAACCAATCTCTTATGAATATAGACACAAAAACCTCAAAAAAAAAAAAAAATACTAGCACACAAAATCCAACAGTATATTAAAATAGTTACATGCCATGACCAATTGAGATTTGTCCTAGCAACTCAACATTTATTGGTACAATGTCAAAAAAAAAATTCATGTACTATAACCTACCAATAGGATAAAGGACAAAACCACATGAATATCTCAATAGATGTAGAATTAGCATGACCAAAAAAAACTAACATAATCTAAAAAAACTAATGCTAAAAACATCAGAAATAGAAGGGAACTTCAACTTGATTAAAGACATCTACAAAAAAAAAATCCACAGCTTTGCTCATCAGAACAAATCTAGAGAAAAAAGAAAACAAAAATCTACAGCTAACATTACACTAAAGGTGAAAGACAACATGTTTTCCCTCTAAGATCATGGTTCTCAACCTTTCTAATGCCATGGCCCTTAAATACAGTTCCTGTGGGTCATGACCCACAGGTTGAGAACCACTGTAGGAGATCCGGAACAAGACAAGGATGTTCCACTCTCACCACTTACATTCCACGTTAGACTAGAGGTTCTGGCCATGACAGTCAGCTCCCTGCCCCAAGTGTAAGACATCCAGATTGGAAATGATGTACAACAGTTATCTATCTGCAAATGATATAAGTAATCTTACATGTAGAAAATCGTAAGGAATCAACCAAAAACAGATTAATAGTTTATTCAGGTTGCAGAATACAAGAGCAATATACAAAAACTAATTGTGTTTATAGATAATTATAGTAGTATCAAAAAGAATGCAAGACTTCAGAGTAAATTTAACAGTAATGAAAAATCCATACGCTATTACAAAACATTGCTAAAAGAAATTAAAAACTTGGGCGGTGCCTGTGGCTTAGTGGGTAGGGCATTGACCCCATATACCGAAGGTGACGGGTTTGAATCCGGCCTCAGCTGAACCGCAAAACAGAAAAACAGCTGGGTGTTATGGCGAGCGTCTGTAGTCCCAGCTACTCGGGAGGCTGAGGCAAGAGAATCGCCTAAGCCCAGGAGTTTGAGGTTGCTGTGAGCTGTGACAACACAGCATTCTACTGAGGGTGACATAGTGAGACTCTGTCTCAAAAAAAAAAGAAAGAAATTAAAGACCTAAATATAATGGAAACAATCCTCACTCATGAACTAGAAGACCAATATTGTGAAGATAGCAATATTGCTCAAATTGATCTAGAGTCAATGCAACCCTTATCACAAATTCCAGATGGCTTCTTTGCAGAAATTGAGAATTTGATCTTTAAGTTCATATAAAAATGAAAAAGTCAAAATAATCTTCAAAAAGACAATTATTAGTATGAATAAGGATAAATTAGAACTCTCATACAATGCTGTATACAACTGTGCATCTACTTTGGACAACAGTCTGACAGTGCCTCAAAAGGGTAGACGGTTTGTTACCATGACTAAGGAATTCCACTCCTAGGTATTTACTCAAAGAGAATTACAAACATCTACATAAACACTTCCCCAAGAGTAATCAAAGCAGCACTCAAAGTAGCCAAAAAGCGAAAACAACTCCAAGGTCTGTTAACCTAATGAAAGAATAAACAGAGGTGGCATATCCACACAATGGAATATTATCTGGCAATAAAAAGGAATGAAGGACATACAAGCTTCAAATGATCTCAATTAAATGAACTGTTCAGAATAGGCTAATCACGGATATAAAAATTAGATTAATGGTTACCTAGGAAATGAGTAGGTTGAGGAAAAATGGGGGAGTCACTACTACTGAGCATGGAGATTTTCTTTGGGGTTAAGAAAATGTTTTTAAATTTACAGTGGTGATAGTTACACAACTTTGAACAAGCTAAAGCCACTGCAACTGTATACTACATATAAATAGGTAAATAGTATATGAATTATATCTCTAAGCAGTAGTTTAAAAAAAACCACAGCACTTTCCTGTTATAAGAAGAGACAAGGGTACACGAACCAGAGTTAATAAATTTCGTAGAACAAGAAAAAAGGCAAGCTCTGTGCACCTTGAGGAAGGATGAATACTAAATCTGGGGATGTGAGGGCCTCCCAATGGAGGGAGGACAGCAGAGCTCAAAGATACAGGGTGTTGTTAAGTCTTCAAAACTTTCAGATTCAGATCCTGAATCCATCCAAATCTGAAGGTCATGCTACATAAACTTTAAATTTACATAATCTAATAAATTCTCCTCAGGGGCCTAAAAAACAATCTGCTTATAGTTTCTGTTCCTAAAAACTTAACTGGAAAGAGAAGACAAACTTAATTGGACAATATACTTTCTAATACACCTTTTTTTTTTTTTTTAAGAGACAGAATCTCACTTTATCGCCCTCGGTAGAGTGCCGTGCCGTCACAGCTCACAGCAACCTCCAACTCCTGGGCTTAGGCGATTCTCTTGCCTCAACCTTCCGAGTAACTGGGACTACAGGCACCCACCAGAAGGTCCAGCTATTTATTTTTTTTGCAGTTTGGCCAGGGCCGGGTTTGAAGCCCCCACCCTCGATATACAGGGCCAGTGCCCTACCCACTGAGCCACAGTCACAGTCCACACCTTGTAATTTTAATCACAAGTTAAGGTTTTATTTACAAATGAAGCCTTGTAATTTGATCTGTCTCAGGAGGATCTAAGTTACTGTCATTAACTCTTTACAACTATTATAACCATGAGGAGAAAACTATACTGTAGTTGTAATCTCACTTAAAACTAGAACAGGCCAGTCTCCAACTCTGCTCTTCCTTCACTCAGTACACTGAAAGTCAAGAGTAGTATAAGCACTGCATAATTGCCTCCCAACAAACCATGTAAAATCTCTCAAGGTCCCCAAGATAACTTCTTTACAAAGCTAACTTCAAGAAAACATTAACTTGTATTTCTACAGCCAGGGTGAATAATCATTGGCTGGCTTTGTCTCAAATTGAATACTTGCCTTGTCTGTTTTACATAATAGATTGTGTTTCCAAAGGGGGAAGAAGGGACACCTGATTAGAGAAACCAAGACCCTTGAAATTCACCTTTATAAATATAAACAATGTCAGATCAATTCCCTAATCATTTGAGCTCCCAAGACACTGATAATCTACAAGGGAAGAGAGATTCTTCTACAATCAGAGATAATAGGGAAAAACAAAGCTCTAGGCCCAGGGCAAGTTTGCCTTGGCCGCAGAAGTTAAGGGAGACTTTTTTTTATTTCAAACAAGCCTGCAGGTAAAACCAGATGCAGACCAGTGAGGACTGGTATGTCCTAAGAAAGAGAGCCTACAGTAAAGAGAACATAGAGGATGGGTTTGATTATCACAAAACTCATGAATTTTTTTACTAAGTTTGCAGACTGAATTTTCTGTAAGAAGTACCCTAATATGAGTTAGGCCGTAAAATATATTTTCCACAACATGACAGTAACAAAAAATTGTATCGAGCACTTAGCATGTGCCAAGTACTATTACCGGGCCAGGTGTGGTGGCTCATGGTGGAATTTTTTGAGCTCAGGTGTTTTAAGTCCGGCCTGATGCCTGTGGCGCCAGCCATGTACACCTGAGCTGGTGGGTTCGAATCCAGCCCGGGCCCGCCAAACAAACAATGATGGCTGCAACCAAAAAATGGCCGGGCGTTGTGGCAGGTGCCTATAATCCCAGCTACTTGGGAGGTGGAGGCAGGAAAATCGCTTGAGCCCAGGAGTTGGAAGATTGCTGTGAGCTGTGATGCAACAGCACTCTATCTAGGGGGACAGCTTGAGGCTTTGTCTCCAAAAAAAAAAAAAAGAAAAAAAAGGGAAACCCTTTCTCTACAGAGAAAAAAACAAAAACAAACAAAAAAAACCTGGCCAGGTGTGCTGGTAGGGGCCCTTGAGCCCAAGAGTTTGAGGTTGCTGTGAGCTATGACACTACAGCACTCTACCCAGGTGACAGTGAGACTGCCTCAAAAACAAAACAAAAAAACAAAAAAGCATGTTCATACATACCACAATGAAACAACAATCCTATGATGTAAGCACTATTGTTCTCCAGTTTTACAGGTGAGAAAAGTGAGGTACAAAGGTTAAATTTCTTGCCATTGTATAGATACTGCCTCGGGGTAACTTCCATGAGTCTCCTTACCATAAATAACCTCTTCCTTATTTTGCTAAGATAAACAACTAAATTCTCACTACTATGCCAACATTATTTCTTCTCAAGCTTTGCTGTCAAATCCATTGTCCTACAGTTTAATTTTTAACTATTGTGAGGTCACCTAGTTAACAATTTTATTCCGTATTAAATAAATTACTCTATAGTACAGTATGAATAATTGCCTGGCCAAATCAGGGCAGGATGCTTGGAAGTGACATACTTACTGTTAAAAAATGATTTTACTCTGTAATTACTGTATGTGTTCCCATTTCTCTCGAAACATGTCTCTCTCCACACAGACTGTTCAGTTCCTTGGACCTAAGGACAGTAAGAAACATTTTATAATTTTAAAAAGCACATGCTAATGTGTTTACTTGCTATGAAATTGCTGCGCTAAACTGTTCTTCCTTGAGGTTGAATTAAAAGCATATTAGGTTTACTGAATTCTTATATAGTGTGCCAAGAAACAGAAAGTCGGTTTCACTTCACAATACCATTCACTTAAGTTAGAATTCACGTGCACTCCTCCAAGTCCACTTCTATCCTCCCGTTCTAAAACAAACGTTTTATCTTAATGATTTTTCCGTATTAGAGTAACGAAAGAGAATCTAACTGTACAGGTGGAAACAAACAATAAAGCCTTTTAACAATGAATGAAACTGCTAACACTTTTAGCAGCTTAATGTATTTTAGCAGAAAAATTCAACCCTCAAAGAAGCTCGGTGGCCCGCCCGCTAAAATGCATCTCAAGCTCCTACACATCCCTGCTCTTCTTTCTTTAGGCACTTAAAGTAATACAAATAAATTGTGTTCATGGAAATGATTGCCCGAAAGCTTTCTGCTAAACTCAGAACCCTAAGGACGTCGGCTTAGGGAATCTCTGTCCCTCGAGAACACCGAAGGCAGGTATGCATTTGTGCACCGAGGATGCCTCCAGGAACTAACTCTCGCTGGGGAACAGAAAGCATCCCGGGCACACAAGCGTTCGCGGGCCACTCGGAGCTGCCAGCAGAGCGATTCTGCTCAGGAGGCTTCGGCTTAATGGGGGCGGGGAGGAGAGAAACGCTCGGAAAAGAGTAAAAAAAGCAAAACAATGATCTCGTTTTTCAGTCTGGAATATAGACAAGCAACAGAAACATAAGCAGCTCTCAACCCACCAGCCTAAGCAATCACCTCGTATTTTTACAAAATGCGTCCTCGCCCGGCCTCCTGCGACCTCTACAGCAGGGAAGAAGGCAATTTAAGGAAAGCAGGCAGCGAGGCGCCGCCCTCCGGGTGGAGAGCCGGGCCTGCCCAGCGGGCCAGAGCGCCCAGCCCCGCAGAGCTCCGGGCGGCGGCCGGCAGGGAGTGGGAGCCTTTAAGGCCCGGGGCTCAGGGACGCCCGCCGCCCGTCCCTCCGCGCTCTTCCCAGAACAAAAGCGCTCCCTGCCGCGCGCCTGGCCCTGCCCGCGGGCGCCCCCGGCTCCCGGCGCCCCCCGGCCCGCCCGGCCCCTCCCCGGGAGAGCAGGGGGCCGCTGGGAGCTCGGCTCCACTTACCGGCGAGGAGGGGAGGACAGGCCAGGCGAGCGGGGAGAACACTGCGGGCCTCCCGGGTCCAGGAGTTTAAGTCCAGTGGGGTCCGCCTCTAGGGGCGGGTCGAGGATGAGGCCCCGGCTCCCGGAACAGCTGGGCCCCGCCCCAGGCCCGCCGCGGCGGCTGTGGCTGCCGGTTCCCACCCCCGCGGTCCTAGTGCCGCCCGGATGAGCACCTACCCTAGCTATGCCTATCGCGCGTTCACGGGCCCGCTGCGGTAAACTTCCCGAGCTCCACCTTTAACTACTATCAGAATTGCCTGGAGGGCTTGTTGAAAAGCACCTCCAGCAAAATCGCAGTCTAAACTGCAGGTCTGGGGTGGGGCTAAACATTTGCATTTCTGACGAGTTTCTGAGACTGGCTGTTGCCGCTAGTCTCAGCACCCATTATTCTTTCCAGGCGTTGGCCAACAATGACAAAGTGCACCCAAGAGATAGTCAATCTTGAAAAGGGGGAATCAACAGGTCAGAGGTAAATAAGTGTGAAAGAAAATGAATGGCCCGTGTCTGTAATCCTAGCATTTTGGAAGGCTGAGGCTGGAAGATCCCTTCAGCTCAGGAGTTCAAGACCAGTCTAAGCTAGAACAAAACTGGTCTCTAATAAAAATAGAAAAATTAGCAAGGGTGTGGTTGGCGTGTCTGTAGCCCTCCTGAGGCAGGAGCATCGCTTTTGCTAAGGAGTTGGGTGTTGCAGTGAACTATAATCACACCACTGCATTCTAGCCTGGGCAACAGAGTGGATAATGTATTTAGAGCTTCTAAATGTTGGCAGGTCCTAAGGAAGGTTAACTTTGGACATGGAATAACAGAGCAGGACTTCCTTTTTAAAAAGAAAGTTCGGATTAGAGGCCGCGCCTGTGGATCAGTGGGTAGAGCGCCGACCCCATATACCGAGGGTGGCAGGTTCGCACCCAAACCTGGCCAAGCCAGACGTTGTGGCCGGCGCCTGTAGTCCCAGCTACTCGGGAGGCTGAGGCAAGAGAATCGCCTAAGCCCAGGAGTTGCAGGCTGCTGTGAGCTGTGACACCACAACACTCTACCAAGGGCGCTAAAGTGTGACTCTGTCTCTAAAAAAGAAAAAGAAAAAAAAATTAGGATTAATATGAGGGTATAAATCGTTAGGTTCCAGCTTGGAGCCCTTTGGTCACTGGTTATGGCACCAACCACATACACCAAGGCAGGCAGGTTTGAACCTGGCCTGGGCCTGCAACAACAATGACAACTGCAACAAAAAAATAGCCAGGGGTTGTTGTGGGCACCTGTAGTCCCAGCTACTTGGGAGGCTGAGGCAAGAGAATCGCTTGAGCCCAAAAATTAGAGGTTGCTGTGAGTTGTGACGCCACAGCACTCTACCCAGGGGGACGTAGTGAGATTCTGTCTCAAAAAAAAACAAAAACAAAAAAAAAAACCCCAAAAACATTAGGTTTCCTGCACAAGACACTTTCTTGTGTTTCTTTTTACATAAGAAAGGTTAAAGTCCAAGTAGTAGCTATGTCCTGCACCCAGGGAGTGGGCCATATATATCCATGCTTTGTATCCATTGAATGGGAAGCAACTGAGGCTTTTTTCTTGTGTGGGTCTGTGTTTGTTTATCTCCTAGTTTCAAATTCGTTTTGAGTGTGGTGCTTGTTTTCCCATTCATGTGATATTTAGGAAAATGTTCTCCAAATCCGTCCAGGTTGATACAAAGGATGGAAAATCTCCATCTTGTTATGCCTGTTTAGGATTCCATGGTATACATATACCACAGTTTTATTATTCCATTCATGTGTTGATGAATATGGGGGTTGTTTCCACATCTTTAAGATTGTGAACTGAGGGGCAGCGCCTGTGGCTCAAAGGAGCAGGGTGCCGGCCCCATATACCGGAGGTGGTGGGTTCAAACCCAGCCCCGGCCAAAAACTGCAAAAAAAAAAAAAATAATAATAATAATAAAGATTGTGAACTGAATGCAAATGTCCATGTGGTAAAGGTAAGGGGCTCCCCCACTCAGGGCTATACAGGGACCCCTCCCCCCATTCTCTAGGCCCAGGTGAGCTTAGAAATCAGACCATCAAATCTAGGTACAAACAGACTACCCTTTCCAGAGCACATCCTCTGGGTTCTAGCAAGGTCATGAACAAAGCAGCCTGAAAGGTTTTGGGTAGTTCCACCTTGAGTAAGGAGCACATACCCTAATACCTTCCCTGAGGCAAAAACACCCAAAGACCTAATGCTATGTATATCCCTAGACAAAAGACCCAAGTGGAAGACTTCTTGGTATTCCCCTTTGCCAGAAGCTCTGCTGCTTTTTACTCCTTCTGTATTCCATTCTTTCTAATAAAATCCTATCTTACCATTGATCTGTGGTCCTCGGGTTCATTCTTTGAATCCCCAAGACCAAGGAACTACTGAAGAAAGAAATTCAGGTAACAGTAAAATGCCTTTTTTTCATTTGGATAAATGCCTAGTAGTGGAATTGCAGGGTCAAATGGTAGGTCTACTTTTAGTTCTTTGAGGAATCTCTGTACTTCTTTCTATAGAGGGTGTAGTAGTTTGTAGTCCCACCAACAATGCATGACTAGTCCATACCAGCAACTGTTGCCTTGGGATCTGTGTGGCTGTTCTTACTGGGGTTAGGTGATATCTCAAAGTGGTTTTGATTTGCATTTCAATGATAACTAGGGATGATGAGCAATTTTTCATGCCTTTATTAGTCATCCTTCTGTCCTCATGAGAAAAGTTTCTATTCATGTCTCTTGCCCAGTTTATAATGGGGTTGTTTGCTCTTTTCTTGTTGACTCCCTTGAGTTCATTATAGATTCTGGTTATTGGCCCTTTGTCAGAGTTGTAGTGTTGGGGAGAGGGGAAACTTGCCCTTTCCCACCATGAAAGTATGCTGAAAGATCAACTCACAATTAAGGCAGATTAATAATAGCAATGTTTATTTCCAAATGCTATGTACATGGGGAGAATCCCGAGTGATTCCCCAATGTCTCAAGGATGGTCAGATACCTTTATAGAAGCCTTTTTGAAGGGAGGGGGCAAATGTGGAGTACAGATGCAGCAAGTGGTTGTTAGGGAGGATGAATAGATGGGGCAGGGGAAGATGAAACAGATTGACTTGTAAATTAACCTGAGAGACAAGTATTGTGTTTTAAATGATTTGAAACAAGTCTGCAGGCATGCAGGTGGAGGAAAGGAAGTGAGTTTCACCCCTTGATATTTTGATCAGATCAGCCAAGTTTTATTTAGATAGAGGGAAAGCCCCTTCTAAATGGTTTCTGATCACAAATGGCTTTTAATTCAAATAATTCTTCACATCAAGTAGTCATATTTTGGGGTGAAATTTCTTTCTATTTTTGGGGTGAAACTCCTTTGGTCAGTAGCGTGCAAATATCTTCTACCATTCTGAAGGTTGACTTTTTTGTTTTTTAACTTTTTACAATTTATTTACTTATTTTTGAGACAGAGTCTCACTTTGTCACCCTCAGTAGGGTGCTGTGGTATCATAGCCCACAGCAAACTCAAACTCCTGGGCTCCAGCGATTCTCTTGCCTCAGCCTCTGAAGTAGCTAGGACAACAGGTGCCCACCACAACGCCCAGCTATTTTTAGAGGCAGGGTCTCGTTCGGGGCAATTCACCTGCCTCAGCCTCCCAAGGTGCTAGGATTACAGGCGTGAGCCACCTCGCCCAGCCCTGAAGGTTGTCTTTTTGCCTTTGGGAAAGTGTCCCTAACTGCAAAAGCTTTTTAACTTGATCAGGTCCCATTTATTTATTTTTTGTTGCTGCTGCAATTGCCCGTGGGGTCTTCTTCATAAATTCTTTCCCTGGGGCAATAACATTTAATAGATTTTCCAACAGTACCTTTAGATTTAGTTCTTTTAACTATTGTGAGTTAATTTTTATAAGTGGTGAGAGGTGCAGGTCCAGTTTCCTTCTGTACATGTGGCTAATCAGCTCTTCAGCACTGTTGATTAAACAGGGATTCTTTTCCCCAGTGAATGCTTTCCTTACTTTGTCAAAGATTAGAGGGCAATATGAAGCTGGTTTCATCTCTGGATTCTCTATTCTGTTCCGGAGATCTATGTCCCCAATTTTTTTTTTTTTTAAACAGAGTCTCATTATGTCACCCTCGGTAGAGTACCATGGTGTCACAGCTGACAGCAACCTCAAACTCTTGGGCTTAAGCAATTCTCTTGCCTTAGCCTCCCAAGTAGCTGTGACTATAGGTGCCCACCACCAATGCCCAGCTATTTTTTGGTTGTGGTTGTCATTGTTGTTTGGCAGGCCCAGGTCGGGTTCAAACCCACCAGCTCTGGTATATGAGCTACAGGCGCCAAGCCCTATGTCTCTATTTTTATGCAAATACCAGGCTGTTTTGATCACTAGAGACTTGAGTATAACTTGAAGTCTGATAAAGTGATACCTACCAATTTATTCTTATTTCATAGAATTTTGTTGGCTATTTTGTGGGGGGTGGGGAGGGTTCTGGTTCCATATAAAACATTGAATTATTTTTTTCAAGATTTTCAAAGTAAGACAGTAGTATTTTAATGGGGATTGCATTAAATCTGTAGGTTGCTTTGGGCATTATAGACATTTTAACAATATTGATTCTTCTAAGCCATGAGCATGATATGTGCTTCCTTTGGTTAACGTCCTCTGCTATTTCTTTCTCAGTAATTTATAATTCTCTCTGTAGAGATTCTTCATGTTCTTTGTTAGATGTATTCCAAACTATTTCATTTTGTTTGATGCTACTGTGAAGGATATTATATCTTTGATTTGATTCTCATCTTGACTGTTGTTGGTATATATGATTTGTGTACATTAATTTTATAACCTGAAACTTTGCTGTATTTCTTGATCACTTCAAAGAGTCTTGTGGTTGAGTTCTTAGGGTTTTCTAACTATTGGATCATCTGCTCATCTGTGAAGAGCAGGAGTTTGACCTCCTCTTCTTCATTTGGACATCTTAATATCTTTCTCTTGTCTGATAGAGCATGACTTCTTAATTACTGACCTTTTTGATATTGATTAACTTTTCCTTATTTCCTAGGTTCCTGCTCAGATTAGACGGCATTTGAGATACAAGACCCTTCGAATGAGATAAAAGACCCTTTTGACTATTGCAGGCTTAATGTGGAATGTTTAATACACTCTTCCCCAAAAAAGAAAACACTGCTTACAACTAAATTGCTGTAACTATGCACTGACCTTGTTACCTAGAAAGAGCTTGCTTCCTGATGGGCATAGAAGCCAATAACATGGCACCTGGCTATGAGAACAGAAGAAGCTTTATTGCAAGTAGACCGGCAAGGAGACAGGAGAGCACTGCTGAGATCGCCATTGTGTGGTGTGGGGGCAGATTTTTTTTTTTCTTTAACAGAGTCCTCGGTAGAATGCCATGACGTCATAGCAACCTCAAACTCTTGGGCTCAAATGATCTTGCCTCAGCCTCCCCGGTCCCTTACCATAACTCCCAGCTAGTTTTTTTATTTTAGTGTTTACCACTAACTCCTGGCTAGTTTTTCTATTTTAGTACAGACAGGGACTCTGTGCAGCTTGGTCTTGAACTCTTGAGTTCAAGCAATCCAGCCACCTGTACCTCCCAGAGTACTAGGATTATAGGCCTGAGCAACTGCCCCAGATTTTATTAGCCAGCAGGTGTGGAGGCGTTACCTGATTGGATCTTATAGAAAGGTGATACTGAGAGATGGATCTTATTGGATCATGCAGTGAGGTGATTCAGGGGCTTGCTTTTAACCCATTAACTGCCATGTGAGTTGTATTTAACTTGTCAGGTTCTAGTTTGAGTTCTCTGATCCTTGGTTCCTGAAGGTAAAGAAAAGATTCTGGTACTGAGCTCATGACAGATCAAACACAGATGTAAGCAGGCAATCCACACATGCAGTCTTTATTGCAAAAGCAGAAGTACAAAGGCAAAGTACATCCCAAAGGAGGAGGGGGGTCTAGCTTCCTGAGGGCGGAAGACCTGGGGTTTTAACACATTCTATTTTTATGTTTATGGATAATAATATGCTAAGTGATGGCCAGAACAGTCTTAATTTTTCTTAGAAAAAAAAAAGTGGAGGCTCAGCACCTGTAGCTCAGCGGCTAGGGCGCCAGCCACATACACCAGAGCTGGCAGATTCGAATCCAGCCCGGGCCTGCCAAACGATGACGACAACCAAAAAACAGCCAGGCATTGTGGCAGGCGTCTATAGTCCCAGCTACTTGGGAGGCTGAAGCTAGAGAATCGCTTAAGCCCAAGAGTTGGAGGTTGCTATGAGTGACACTATGGCACTCTACCAAGGGCAACATAGTAAGACTCTGTCTCAAAAAAAAAGAAAAAGAAGAAAAAAAGTGGAAATTTCTTAGAACTGAGGGTCCTTCTTATTTCGAACCTTATAGGCTCTCTTTGAGGGGTTACCATAGCAATTGTAAACTGTCATGGTGCCAGTGTATATGATTTTCAACCTGCTAATGAGGCTGAGCAGGACCATCCTAGGTTATGAGCTCCCCATTCTGCACACGTTCGCGGCTAGAAAAGTCCCTAACCTCAAGTTCCTGCCCTTGTGGGTTTGATGCTGGATGTTCATTGGCCTCCTCCTGTTCACTCCTTTTGTGTGGCAGTGGTGTTAAGCTGTCAACCCAGACCTCTTATCTATCTTAACAAAAACAGGCTAGGTTTGGGCTGGGGGCCGTGTGACACATATAGAATTGGTATATAGGTAGTAAGGTCCCTAGCTGTGAAACCTCTGCTCACTGTTTTCACTGTCAATCATCACATCTCCCCCACCTCCTGTTGCTCTGCTCCAGCACCTACCCAAGCACAACACATGTATTGGACTGTGTTCTCCAGTTACCATAACTTCTTATTGCACTTTTCACCTTGACTGTTTGCCTGTTGGCTCTTTGAACGAATGTTATAAGATATTATGCAGCGATGTGACATTGTTGCACATACTTAGGGGATATGATTCAGAGATGGTCATCCAGGACCACCCAAGTACCACTACAGACACAACTACATACTTGTGAAATGACAAGACTCAATTCTCAAGGACAAATTCGCTAACTATGCAGTGAGTCACTACAACTCATGTGTCATGCAGCATAAAAATTGATGCTCATGCCACATGAGTTGCATATAACACACACAGCAATAAAAAATAACATTTTTCATTAAATTACAAATGATCATTTGGTTTTCAAAGTTTTTTTTTCTTAAAACACAGTGTCACTTTGTCGCCCTCTGTAGCTAGTGCTGTGGCATCCTAGCTCACTGCAACCTCAGTCTCTTGGGCTCCAGAGATCCTCTTGCCTCAGCCTCCCAAGTCCTACAGGTTCCCACCATGATGCCCAGCTAGCTTTTCTATACAAAGTAGAGAGGAGGTCTTGCTCTTGCTTATGCTAGTCTTAAACTCCTGAGCTCAAGCAATCCACCCACGTGGCCTCACAGAGTACTAGGATTAAAGGCATGAGCCACCTTGCCCAGCCCTATTTTCCAAGTTTTTGTTCTATTTTCATAATAAAACACCAAGGCCTGAAGGAAAAAAAATGTTTCTAGTGTAGCAATTAGTATGTTAATTTGGTCTCATTATTTGATCCAAGCACTTAGGTCCAGCCTGTTGGCTTTTTTCTTCCGGCTGCCCCGGGGTCACAAATCAGACACCCTTGGTTCATTTGAATATGCCCAGGTTGAGGGTCCATGGTAGCTGAAAAACAACTTGTCGTTTTATTACATTGTTTTTGCTGAGAAAGTTAAACCAGATTGGACTAGCTCTTCAGTTACACTTGTATGGAAAGTGTTGACATCTTATTAAGCTTCCCAGACTTTGCCTATACAAATTATTCTCAAACTAATCCACTTTGGAGCACTGACCCCAACTTTGGGAGTCTGTGTCCCCCTGCATGGTCATCCTCAATTTTTGAGTTTGAATAAACTCAGTATTTACTCATAGTGTCTGAATTTCTTTATTAACGTTGACGTCATTGTTTACTCAGGAATGAGGTTTGCAACTTGTATAGCAACCCTTCAACCCTGCGTCAGGCCAGTGGTGAGGAGATGTAGGGAGCCATCCCCCACACAACCCATGAGTGTCCCCAATGCTAGGCAGTGACAAGCGAATGAAGAAAATAAAGACAATAGAAAAAGAGTAGAATTTACAGAGTGGGCCTGGATGGCCAACACCCTTTATGCAAGAGATAGCTACGGCCCCAAACTCCAGATGCACTACGTTTTTATGACTTCTCTTGATCAGCAAATGGGTGTTTGCAACAACAATAACATATGTCATCCTTTAGGTTTCTCATGCCCTAATTCTCCGTTACCCACCCAATTACCCTTTAGCTGTTTTCATTACTTTTACTTCTTAAAATACTTATTAATCACTAAGAGAATTGCAGAAAACAAAGGACAAGGGAACATGGACTTTGGAGCTAGATGCCACCCAGTTAATCCTCTGTGTTCCCATGGGGCAGATTAGTTGATGCCCTGGGGTGAAATGTTGGGGTCCTGCCCATAGCGGTCCGCTAAGACCTGTGGAACTGGCACTAGCAACTGAAGACATATAAAGATAGGAATGAGAATAAAGAAAGAGACACAAGGGCGGCGCCTGTGGCTCATCGAGTAGGGCGCGGCCCCATATACCGAAGGTGGTGGGTTCAAACCCAGCCTCAGCTGAACTGCAAAACAGAAAAACAGCTGAGCGTAGTGGCGGACACCTGTAGTCCCAGCTACTCGGGAGGCTGAGGCAAGAGAATCACCAAAGACCAGGAGTTGGAGGTTGCTGTGAGCTGTGTGACACCTCAGCACTCTACTGAGGGCAATAAAGTGATACTCTGTCTCTACAAAAAAAAAAAAAGAGAAAGAGAGACACACACACGAGACATAGAATAGAATTTTCTTTTTTCTTTTTTTTTTTTTTTTTTTGAGACAGAGTCTCACTGTGTTGCCCTGGGTAGAGTGCTGTGGCATCATAGCTCACAGTAACCTCAAACTCCTGGGCTTAAGCGATTCTCTTGCCTCAGCCTCCTAAGTAGCTGGGAATACAGGCACCTGCCACAGTGCCCTGCTATTTTTTTTGGTTGCAGTTAGCCCCACCAGCCTCTGTGTATGTGACTGGTCCCGTAACCACTGTGCTATGGGCCCCGAGCCACAAAGGAATTTTCAAAGGTGGGAGGTCAGGGTACCACTGCCTATTGTGGGTTCCAATGAGTGGCCCTGAGTCTTTGTTCCACTCAGCTTTTTTTTTTTTGAGACAGAGCCTCAGGCTGTCGCCCTGGGTAGAGTGTCGTGGCATCACAGCTCACAGCAACCTCCAATTCCTGGGCTCAAGCGAGTCTCCTGCCTCTGCCTCCCAAGTAGCTGGGACTACAGGTGCCCACCACAACGCCCGGCCATTTTTTGGTTGCAGTCATCATTGTTGTTTGGTGGCCTGGGCTGGATTTGAACCCGCCAGCTCAGGTATACATGGCTGGTGCTTTAGCCTGTTGAGCCACAGGCGCTGAGCCTCCACTTGGCTTTTATTCAAATCATTTTTGCCAGGTGGTAAGCTGAGGGAGGGAACAAAGACATCAGCATTTCTCTGGGTGAGCATATCAGCTCCTATTGTTATTATTCTTAACTTCAAGGATTTGAGTAGTTTTGAGGACTCTGAAACTTGAGCCTTGTGTGGGGAAGCTTCCTGTCTGGAGTCACACACACAGATTCCTAGGGAGGTGTTCAACTCCGCAAGTTCACTGTGGAATAATAAAACACCACTGGCATTAATCTCCTCTGAGGAATCGCTGAGAGTGGCATTTTCCTTTCATCACCACCACGGAGGATTTTCCTCTGCCATAAGGGATGTAAGCCCTCCTGCCCCTATCTTAGGGCTGGAGCTGTTTCCTTGGTCTCTGCCCCAGCCAAATGCAAATCTCCACAATGGGTATTGCTTTGTCTGTTTAATGGGCAGGAAACACCCTAGAAGTTGTATCTTTTTCTAGGATTTGCCACAGTCTCTTTTAAGGCCATTATCTTCCTCAAAATGTTCACAGACTCAGCAGGGTATTTGTGTAAGCTATATCCCCAATGGCGGGAGTTTCAGGAAAGGCCAGAAACTTGTTCAGATAAGAAAGTTAACAATGGCTAGCTTAACGGTAAATTAGCTGATTTTTCTTTGTTCCAACTCTCTCAGCTTGCTTTTTAATTTTCCCTTTCTCTAGGGGTGCCCTCCCCTGCCAGGAATGGGATGTTCAGCCCCCATTCTCCCTGCAAGAAAAAAGCAGAATCCTCTTATTTCTCACTCACAAGAACTAGTCTTTCTTGCTCAATGAGTCAGCTGCACGTGCTATCCTAGTTAATCTTAAAATGGCTTCACAAGCCCTTTCAGGGCCCAGCGAGGCCATGGTGTCATAGTTCAGAATAACCTCAAACTCTTGGGCTCAAGTGATCCTCTTGCCTCAACCTCCCAAGCAGCTGGTACTGAAGGCACTTGGCACAATGCCCAGCTATTTTTAGACAGGGTCTCACTCTTGCTCAGGCTGATCTCGAACTCCCGAGCTCAAGCAATCCAAGTACCTTAGCTTTCCAGAACGGTAGAAAAATAAGTCAGGTGTTGTATAGTGCTGTGGCAGCATAGCTCACAGCAACCTCAAACTCTGGGCTAAGAAAATAGCCAGAGTTTTATACTTATGATAAATTTATGAAGAAACAACAGCACAAAGGTGTCTAGGCTCGAGGCAGTAAATTCCAGGGGAGTCACTAGGAGATTTATGGGGGGAGGTGTAAAAAGAAGCAGGAACTTGGGATTGCTGGGAGCTAGGCTGACACCACAGCACAACTCCTGAGCTCATGCAATCCACCCACCTTGACCTACCAGAATGCTAGTATTACAAGCATGAGCTACTACACCTGGCTTTTAAAAAAATTTTTTTTTAGGTGTATTGATTTTTATGTGTACATGGAGACCCACAAAAGACAGACAAGAATCAAGGAAATAGCCAGAGTTAGAAGCTTTTATACTTTTAGAAAATGATAAATTTATGAAGAAATGACAGTACAAATGGGGTCTAGGCTCAGGGCAGTAAATTCCAGGGGAGTCACTAGGAGATTTATGGGGGGGAAGGTATAAAGCTAGTGAAAAATAAAAGTTATTTTAGTATATTTATTTATGCAGTGCCATTGTGGCACCTTTCTCCAGCCTCTGATGATAAAGGTTATTTTCTTGTGTTGATAGGGGCAAGGAAGTCATCTTTCTCATAGGAACTTTCATGGCTTGCTACATGTAGGTAAGACCAGGTCACATACCTTTGATACAGTTTATGCAGCTACAGTTTATCAAGTGCCTTCAGCACAGAGTAACACTAATTTGGCATATTTTGAGGTGGCACGTAGTTAACTCCATAGAAAAGAAGCCATACTCTGTAAAATCATTTGAAGAGGGGTATTCTGAGCCAAATGTAAGGACCATGACTCAGAGCCACACCCAAAGAAGCCTTGAGCAAGTGGACTCACAGTGGTGGGGTTACAGTTTGGCTTTATACATTTCAGGGAGACAGGAATTACAGGTGAGAGCATAAGTCAAAATGTGGCAAACATACATTGGTTTGGCCAAAAAAAGTGGGACATGGTAGAGGGTCGCTTATAGGTTATAAGTGGGTTTAAAGATTCTTTAGCTGACAACTGGCTAAACGAGTTAGGCTTTGTCTAAAAGACTAAGAGTCAGGGAAAAGGAAGGCGTAAGAAAGGGTCTGTTTATCAGAGACAAAGTACTGGCCAGGCTCAAGAGGTTTGTTATGTATATTGAGGATGTGCAGGTAAGTCCTATCCATGAGGGGTTTTTTGTTTTTTGTTTTTTGAGACAGAGTCTCAAAATGTTACCCTCAGTAGAGTGCTGTGATGCCACAGCTCACAGCAACTTCAAACTCTTGGGCTTAAGTGATTCTCTTTCCTCAGCCTCCCGAGTAACTGGGACTACAGGCGCCCACCACAACGCCCAGCTATTTTTTTGTTGCATTTGTCATTGTTGTTTACCTGGCTCAGGCTGGGCTTCATCCTACCACCCTCAGTGGATGTCGCTGGCGCCATAACCACTGTGCCACGGACGCTGAGCCTCAATCACAGTTTTAAGTGCTAGCTTGCTCTCTTTTAGAAAAACCAACCTGGCTTGGCGCCCACGGCTCAGTGAGTAGGGCATCAGCCACATACACCGAGGCTGGTGGGTGGGTTCAAGCCTGGCCTGGGCCTGCTAAACAACA
>CAUYRH010047031.1:0-10148 GCA_963574655.1 Perodicticus potto
TGGAAGAAAAAGTATCCAATGTATACATCCCTATTATGAGGCAAATTTATATCTTTCAAGTGTAGGCTACAACCCATTTATTGCACAAGAAGATAGGGAAAGGGGAGAGGGAGGGAAGGGGGAGGGAGAGGGAGGGTGAGGGGGGGAGTGAGGATAGAGGGCGGGATCACACCTGTGGTACATATTTGAAGGGTTAGGAGAAAACTTCTAAATACGGATCAAAATTGTTCTCACAAAGTAATGAGAAAGTCTCTTGAATGTTATCTCAATCAGGTTGATGAAAATATCTCTGATTGTATCTGAAGCCCGTACACTGTACCCCATGATTGAATTATTGTACACAGCTATGATTCAATAAAAAAAAATAAAAGAGGAACTTTGGAAACCGTACAAACGCATGAAAATTAAACAACATGCTCCTAAAAGACCAGTGGATCGATAAAGAAATTTCAAAAATGTCTTTATAACAAATGAAAATAGAAAAACAATTTATTAGAACCTATGGGATGCCTGGATATTTTGGTACTAAGAACAAG
The DNA here is from genome assembly GCA_963574655.1 of Perodicticus potto. Taxonomy (NCBI): domain Eukaryota; kingdom Metazoa; phylum Chordata; class Mammalia; order Primates; family Lorisidae; genus Perodicticus; species Perodicticus potto. The sequence continues at coordinate 537 of CAUYRH010047031.1, forward strand.
GTTTATAGCAATAAATAGCATATATCAAAAACTAGAAAGAGTCCACATAAATAGCCTAATGATGCAGCTCAAGGAACTAGAAAAGCAAGTGCAAATCAAACCCAAAATTAGTAAAAGGAAGAGAAAAATAATAAAGATTAGAGCAGAAATAAATGAAATCAAGACTAAAAAAATACAAACGATCAACAAAATGAAAAGTTGGTTTTTAGGGAAAGATAAAATCAAAAAAGTGTTGCTTAGACAAAGACACAATGATAAAAATGAAAACTATAGTCAATATCCCTGAAGAACACAGATATAAAACTCCTCAATAAAATAATAGCAAACTAAATTTAACAACTCATTACAAAGATTATTGACCATGATCAACTGGGATTCATCTTAGGAATGAAAGGATGGTTCAACAAACCCAAATCACTAAACGTGATATATCACAACAGAATCAAGAGCAAAAACCATATGACCATTTCAACAGATGTTGAAAAAGCATCTGATGAAATTCAACATCCTTTATGATAAAAACTCTCAACAAATTTGGTATCAAATGAATATATCTCAATATAATAAAGGACACATATAACAAGCCTGCAGGTAATAGCATACTGAATGGGGAAACATTGAAATCCTTTCCACTAAGATCTGGAATAAGGCAAGAATGCCCAGTTTCAATTTTATTCAACATAGCCCTGAAAGTCCTAGCCAGAGCAATTAGGCAAGAGAAAGAAATAAAAGGCAGCTAAATTGGAAAGGAAGAAGTCAAATTAGCCGTGTTCACAGATGACATGATCTTATACTTTAAAAAACCTAAAGACTTCCACCTGAATCTTTTAGAACTGATGAATGTATTTAGTAAAAGTGCATTTTGTGTTGTAAAGTAACCATACAAAAACCAGTAGCAATTTTATACGCTGACAGTGATCAATCTGAAAAAGCAATTAAGAATTCAATCTCATTTACAATAGCTACAAAAAAAGAATACCTAAGAATAAATTTAATGAAAGAAATGAAAGATCTCTAAACAAAAAACTATAAAACACTATGAAAAAATAGAAAAGGACAAAGCAAAAAATGGAAAGATATCTCATGTTCATGGGTTGGAAGAATTAATACTGTTAAAATGTTTATACTATTTAAAGTGATCTATAGATTCAATGCCTTCTCTATCAAAATACCAATGAAATTCTTCACAGAATTTTTTAAGAAATCTAAAATTTGTATGGAACCACAAAAGACCCTGAATAGCTAAAGCAATCCTGACCAAAAAGAATAAAGCTGAAGGTATCACCCTAGATTACTGCAAATTGTACTACAAAGCTATAGTAACCAAAACGGCATGATACTGGCATAAAAACAGACAACTTAGTCCAATGGAATAGAATAGAGAACCAATAAATAAATCCATGCATTTACAGTCAATTCATTTTAGACAAAGACACAAAGAACATACATTTGAAAAAGGATAGTCTCTTTAGTAAATGGTGCTGGGAAAACTAGATATCCAATTGTAGAATGAAACTAGATTTCTGTATTTCACTGTATAAAAAATCAACTCAAAATGGACTAAAAATTTAAATATAAGACGTGAAACTATAGAACTACTAGAAGAAAATATTGGAGAAATTCTATGCACATTCATCTGGGAAAATATTTTTTGGGTAAGACTCCAAAGGCACAGGGAACAAAAGGAAAAATAGATGAATAGTATTAAATCAAGCTAAGAAGCTTCTGCACAGGAAAAGAGACAATTAACAAGGTGCAAGGACAACCTGAAGAATGTAAGAAAATATTTTTGTCAACTATCCATTTGACAAGGTATTAATAACCAGAGTACATAAGGAATGCAAACAACTCAAGAGCAAAAAACCAAATAATCTGATTAAAAAATGGGCAAAGACCTGAACAGACATTTCCCAAAATAAGACGTACAAATGGTCAACAGGTATGTGAAAAAAATTGCTCAATAGCACTAATTATCAGGGAAATCAAAACCACAATGAAATACCATCTTGCCTCAGTTAGAATGGTTATTATCAAAAGAGACAAATCATAAATGCTGGCAAGGATAAAGAGAACACGAAATGCTTGTACTCTTGTTGGCAATGTAAGGTTGTACAGCCATTATGGAAAACAGTATGGAGGTTTCTTGGAAAATTAAAGGAAAGCTACTATATAACCCAGCGTTTTTTTCTGCTGGGTATATATACAAAAGAAAGAAAATCAGTATATTGAAGAAGTCTGCACTTCCGAGTTGACTACAGCACTATTCACAATAGCCAAGCATTTTGCCTAGGAAAACAATATGAAGAAATTGATTTGGAGGAAAAAAGAGCCATTGCCTTTATGGAGATTCCTGGGCTAGAAATATTTATTTTATTTCAAATAAAATGTCTAAGAGTAAGAGTACTTTAACAAGTAAGGGAGCCTTTAATCCTTACCTGCAATTGTGAAATCTTAAAAATACTGAAAACCCAAAGTGTTTCATTAACTTTTTTTGTAACAACATTTGACCTAACTCAAACTTACGTGGTCACAAAATCCAACCTGAACTGATATGAGATTATACTCTTTGTTTATTCCACTTAATATGAATTACCATACATTATGTTTTACTCCATATGGTTTATGTACCATATTCCTTTTTTAAAAGTGAATTCTGAAATACATTTGGCTCTTAGAGTTTTGAGTGAGGGGCTGTAGAGCTGTGTCATACTCTCTCTGGGCTATCAGTCCTGAATTAATAAGCCCCCTCACAAATTAGTCTCAGCCCCTTCTTTAACAGGTCTGCCAATCAAGGTTCATGACATGCCTACTCTTGGCTGTCTGTTGTTCTTTGAGAGTTTTGGTAAAAAGACTATCACTATGCAAACTATGTTGATCTCAGACGATTTGAGATGGAGAGAAAATTTAGGTAAATTTGATAATATGAATATGTGCAACCATAAAAATGAAACTATTGAAGAAGAATTTCTTTTCTTCTTGTCATCGTAGCAGAAGCTACACACAGACTTGAAAAATATATTACCTCCTTTGCCTCCTATGCTTTCAAGTACTAGAAAACTTAAGATTAGCTTAATTATTTTCTAGCATCTTCATCATTTAGTGAAGTAACGATATTAGATAATGGCCATTTAATATAACATTTTCCTTTCTATGGAATTATAACTTCCTACTAATGTGAATTAAAGCCAAATTTAGTATGGCTGGATGACAGCCCCGCAAGTTTAATTTATAGACCCTAATCTTGATTGAATTGAGAGCCAAGCACTGTTGAATAGCATGGAGGCAAAGAATATCACCTGGTAGGCTCCAGTAGGAAAAGTGGGATGCTGACTGCTGGAGAACCAAAGCTCTTGCAAACCCTTCCAGGCCAGAATGATGTTAGTTACCCTGTGTATCACCGTGCACTTTAGAAAGTTCAAGGCACATATGGATATACATTCATTCAATTTTATGTTACATATTATGGATAACACATTCTATAACATAAATAATTCATCAGTACATTGTTTGAAATTTAAGATTACAGAAGCAAATGATAGTTTGCTATTTTATGATTGTTTATATTTGACAAGAGAAAGACAATATGGACAGATGGCCTCTATAACCTTCATATGAACCTATTAGGGAGAATGGACCAGCAGGTAAGAAATACCTGTGCCTCCTACACACACACACACACACACTCGCATACAGATTTTTTTTGTGTGTGCCACAAACTATGATCATTAGGTGTAAATAGAACCAGATGATCAGGGCTGCTTTTAGTGGGGACAGAACAAGCTGGAGACTAAGGTATTCTGCTTGTCTTCAGTGCCACAGTTGAAGCTAGGAGATTAGAACTGACTGTGAACAAGCTGAAACAGTTCTTTGGAAGAGACCTGAGATTCTTCTAATTTAACATAGCAGATTCTGCTCCTCTGCCCTCTGGCCACAAAGAAGGTGATACAGGTTGCCAGAGGGAAAATCATAAAACAAGAGGCCTAGTGGATTTTAATTTAAAGAGCTCACCCACTTCTTGATGAGTACAATTCCCCAGAGGAGCCATTACTTAAATGGTTGGGGAGGACTATGAGCTCAGGAACCCTTTCCCTAATTCTAGACATGGCTGCATGTTTGAGTTGACATATGACTCCAATTAGTATCTCAGAAAAAAAGCTAAATATGAGAGAACATCCATCCTTTTGGGATAGATAAGGTCAATAATACACAGTGTAGGTATATCCTAGAAAAGGCAATTATCCAACTCTCCTATTAAAATGCAAAATGGAACATCACAGGTGAAGCCGCTGGTATACTGTGAATACACACCATGACAGATTGGCTTTATGGTAATCACATTGTTCTCCCAATGAATATGCCTCTGACTCAGACTATGATAAAAGACGTGATTAGAGTAACTTTATGTTACTCCCATGTTAGTTTTTTACTGGGGGAGAATAAGAAATAGTATAGACACACATAAAAGATTTTGAAGGGCTTCTTGTTTGCCACTTTGAGAGCAGCAGTATTTCAGTGAATGGATGTGTCATAGTATAATGCAAGTAATGAAGTGTTTAAACATACATGTGTACAAGTATTTTTAATTAAAAAAAGAAAAACATAGTGCAGGAAATTATATCTTATTTATGGTCCCAACTTCTTTTCATAGCCTTTACTGAAGCTAAGAAAATTAAAACTAGTTAGCTGAAAGGAAGGAAAAGAAGGAGAGTGAACAGAGGAGAAAAGAAATGTAGCCAAACAGGTGGAAATATTTCTGTTGTTGTTAAATAAGAAAATAGATAAAGCAGAAATTGATGGAGGAAGAAACCAGAGTTTTAATGTAGGATTAAAGACTAGGGAACCAACTGGGATTTCTTCCCAATGCTCCAGCAGTAAAAAGACCCACACGGATCCACTATGCATCTTGGGGAAGATTTAGATAATTGCATGACAAGGAAAAGCCCAATGAATGTTATTGAAACACAGGAGGTGTCAAAAAGAAGGACTGAATTTGATGAAGACTGATGGGGTGGCCAGGGTCTCCTGGCTCATAAGTGGCACTGGGCCAGCATAGTAATCAAACCTGATGCTTCCTGTTTGGGTCAAAATCAATGATAAATTGAAGGACACATAATGAATAAATGTGGTATGCTGAGGTGAAATTCCAACATTATTTTGGTGTCTCAAGAGAGCCTTGGAGAAAGAGAATGATATTTTTTCTTAGCTCAAACACTAGATGCCCAGAGGGTGAAGAAATATGGTTTGCCAACGCTCCCCATGCTTCTGGAAACTGACAAAGTCCAATGACAGCCAGCAAACTTGAGCGGCATCCTCCAGGAAATGCCTTTGCACTGCTGCTAACCAGGAAGACTCCATTTATGAGCATCACAGCAATCCCCAGTGACTCCTAACTCTCCTAAAGTCACACAGTGATCATGGTTCCCAGTGGTTCAGTGTCAGTTCTAGTCTTAGCTCTGCCACTTATTATCTTTTTCATTTGAAAACCCCAGTGGTTTATGTTATAATTATGATGCACCCCTGAGATGAAGCATGATAAGATTTCGCCAGAATTCTGTTTTTCTACTACCAGTCTATATCTCCTCAGACCACAGATGGCAGGAATTGGCTCTGGAGTATTATCAACTGCTCTGCAGAGCAGTTTTAGTTTTTATTCTCAGGCATGCACTGGATGAAATGAAAAGACACTGCCTGAGGTTTCTCCCCTGAACTATATGGCACAGCACTGCCACCTATCCATGCCAGGAAGGCACCACTTCTCTCATGGAGAACTCTCAGAAGCATCTGAATCAGGGTCCACACCGAATGCCATTTGTGATCAATCCATTCTGCACCTGAGAGGGCACATGTCCTAAGGCAAACACTTCTAGCCTTGAAAGTAGTTAAGTACCAAGTACCTGACTGTGGTGATTCCTGTAGGTCAGATGTCTTCCAAAGCAGAGAGAAGATGATCCTTGGCAAGAAATAAATCGAACATCCCTTCCCTTAGCATGGAGTGGTATGGTGTTCTGCTTCTGGTCTAATCATTGCCCTTAAAAGTGCTTTGGCAGGGTTTTACAGAGACCCAGAAAAAAGAAAATTCCAAGGTACAATTTCCAGCAACCTTTTATTTATTTAGCATACAACATTAAAGAAAATAATCCTCCTGGCTAAGCAAGCCTTTTATCTTATCTTCCTTGTTATACATTATTATTTAATATGAGCATTAATCTGGAATATTTTTAAACTGCCAAAATGTAGAAAGGATGAATTCTTCATATGTGTTAAGAAACACAATTGTATACAAGGCTATGTAAGACATGCAACTATACACAGGTGTTGTCTGCTTTTTAGCCTGCTGTGCTGTACTGGGATTGAGGCTTTCTTCTCAGTTCTAATTAACAGCTCTGGTTTTCAAGTAGTTCATGTGGCAGAAAGCTTGAAGCAAGATCCCTATTCTCATATAAATCCCAAACCACCTCAGAACCTCCTAGTTCTACCAAAGGAAGAAATAGCCTCTCATATATAACAGTAATTGCCTTCCCTATGCCTGCTAAGAGACTTCTGTTCCAACCAAGTTGATCATTTCATAAGCATTTTATGAGTGGGTGCCAAGCAACAGGATGACAAGGTTTCAATCTCAGTAACAGTCAACTTTAGTAAGCACCCATGACAAAAAGAAAATCAATGAAAGCCTTAATAAGTAAACAGATAACGCATTAGTCAATTGCCCTTGAGCTTCAAGACCAACATGGAATCTTTCTTTCATGGATAATCTTTCTTTTTCTCATTAGGATTTGTATACTCATATTCTCTAAAAAGGTATAGCAAAGATGTTTAGGTGAAAATATGAATCCAAAAGTTTAATAAAAATAACCATGTTCATACATTTCCCTTTTCTTTTTACAAAAACTTTCACATAATATCTGCCTTTTAATTGTTAAACTCATAAAAAAGTTAACAAACAATACAAGAGGTTAAGATGAATTTCCCCACAAACAATAAAGAAAAGGTAAGCTGAAGGAAAAAATATACCATCCTTTGTAGGCAACAGAGGGAGGCCTTATCTCATTAATATGAAAAATGTTAAATATATTAAAAATATATTTAATATGTTATATACAATATATTTTTAAATACCTGAGCATTATATACACAAATGTCCACTCAAGCCAAAGATACATTATTCAATTACCATTAATTATATAATTCTGCATCTTCTCCTTTACAAATATTCTTGCTGATAAAATCTTTGACTTTTGTAGTACTATTTTTGGTACTATCATACAGAACTTTGACCTTTCCCAAGTCAAAGCAGGTAGCCTACACTAACATAATGGTTTCCTTTTCCAATGGGACTGATGACCAGTTCCATGGGCTTCAAGGGTGTTATCTTTTCTCCTGTTTTTCTCTTTTTGTCCTCCCTATAGTAAGATCTGATATTTTCCAGACACCATTTGACTTAAAAATTCAAAGTTAACCTTCAGTAAATACATGTTCACAGAGCACAGTCTCAGGACATGTGAATTGTACTCTGTCCCTTATTGACTGGGAAGGCCATGCCTTTGAGGGACTTGCTCTACACCTGGGTATGAATGGTATATGTCAAGTTTGCTTGTATACTTAACATTCCTAAACTACTCACCAGTATAAAAGTCAAACACATTTTTTGGTGGAAAGTTTAAACCATGTTATTCTAAAATTAATTATTTAATTATTTTTGAAAATATTCATTTCTTCACTACTTTACTCCCCAAATGTGTAAATTACTCTGAAGTCAAGAGATAAATACACATGTTTTTGTTTTGATCTTTTCTCTAAACAAGGGTAGGTTTCAGAAAAATAGGACAGAAGCCTCAAAAAATTAGGTTCCTTACAGTCAAGGGACTTTTTTAAGGTTTTGCTGCTATTAAGCTATAGAGGCAGTATGAATCTAGGTCTTCAGACTTTTTTTTTTTTTTTTTTTTTAATTATTTTTTATTGAGTCATAACTGTGTACAATGATAGCCATGCTGCCTGTCTCTCCATGCAAGAATTTTAACTTGAGAAAACCAAAACTACACATTAGCTGCAGGCCACAGCAGAGGTTTGGAAAAAGCTCTATGATATGACTTAGTGTAAGTAACATAATGGCTAAGCAAAGCATATCTGATATCCTCACTGCTACTGTCTAAGCAAGGCGTCCTCAAACTTTTTAAACAGGGGGCCAATTCACTGTCCCTCAGACCGTTGGAGGGCTGGACTATAGTTTAAAAAAAAACTATAAATAAATTCCTATGCACACTGCACATATCTTATTTTGAAGTAAAAAACAAAACGAGAACAAATACAATTCACACCAACTCATGTGACCCGTGGGCCGTAGTTTGAAGACCCCTGGTCTAAGCAATCAAACCCTAATGCAAAACAACAACAACAACAACAACAACAACAACAACAACAAAAAGTGTTGACAATGCTCATAACTGAGACTTTGCTGTTATACAATTTGGAAACAGCCTGAAAGTCAAGATGCTTTCCAATTCTTACAAAATGAAAAAGCTGAAAGTAGATGAAAATACAAAGAAGTTCTGGGAATTAAAAGAAACTATAGATGTATGAGCTGGGTAGAAACTATGGTTCTTTTGGAGATGTGGTTAAGACATAAAGGAAAATACCTGTCCATGGGAAATCAAAAGAAAACATTTACTTTTTGTAATTCATTCATCCATCTAACAAATATTTATTGAATATCTACCATGGTCATGCTCTGCTCTAGTGCAGGGGATGTAACACTGAGTACAATCAAAATAAATTCTACTCATAAAATTTACATTCTTTGTTGGGTAGGAGGAGGGGGAGAAACAGATAATAAATAAAATGCTCTAGTAAATTATATAGCATATTAGAAGAAGGTGAAGGTACTATGAGGAAAGATAAAGCAGAAAGGTAGAAAACGTCAGGAATGATTTCCTTAGTAGTCTTTCTCTCATTACTTGCTGAGAGTTCCCTCCTAGATGCTGGGTCCATATGAGCTTTTCATAGAAAAGACTGACATTAACAATATATTTTGGGAGGAGCCAAGATGGCGGTCTGTAGCCAGCTTTCTGCACACGCTCCTGTCCAGAAGGAGAGTTAAAGGACAGAAATTTAGCAAGAAAGCCAATGGTTTGGAACTGAGCCAAAAGAGAAGGTCAAAGAACGCACACCATCCCTGCTGGACAACCTGCGACCCCAAGGATACAAATAAAAGGTACAGAGTCCATCACCAAGCAGATGGGAGTCCCCTCCCCCATGAGAGCAGCTGGCACTATACAACATACCTCTATCCATACAAACAAGCGAGCAGAGTTCAGATGTCCTCCCATTTTACCCCACAGGAGAGACCCTCTAAAAACTGGACCTCCTTCCCCTACTAGGGTGCCGCGGTACTCTCCTGCCAGGCATAAAACTGTATAAAAACTGCATATATTCTCTACCTACAAGTTGGAACTCCCGGCACACCCCTCCACTCTCACCCTGAGATCTGGAAGTCTGTCCCCCACAGAGTCCAGATTCTTGGACACTTTTTTGAGGGGTGTGGACAGGGCGCGGGCTGTACTTGTCTGTGCTGTTTTCCCCGCTCGGGAGTGGTGAGAGGAATAGTGAGCCGAGAGG
>CAUYRH010047033.1:0-41406 GCA_963574655.1 Perodicticus potto
TTGAATATTTTTGTATCAATATTCATCAGTGATATTGGTCAATAATTTTCTTTTCTTGTTGGGTCTTTCCCTGGTTTAGGGATCAAGGTGATATTCACTTCATAGAATGTGTTGGGTAGTATTCCATCTTTTTCTATATTTTGGAAGAGGTTTAGTAATATAGGTACTAGTTCTTCTTTAAAGGTTTGGTAGAATTCTGACGTGAAGCCATCTGGTCCCAGGCTTTTCTTTTTAGGGAGATTTTGTATTGTTGATGCTATTTTAGAACTTGATATTGGAACACCTGCTTTTTTCTCTTTTACATTTGCCTGGAATATAAATGACCGTCCCTTCACCTTGAGTCTCAATTTATCTTTTAAGGTAAGATGAGATTCTTGTATTCAGCAGATATCTGGCCTGAGTTTTTGCATCCAGTCAGCCAACCTATGCCTCTTTGAAGGACAGTTTAACCCATTCACATTAATTGAGAATATTGATAAGCCTTTTGAAATTGTGGTGGACATTTTGAATCCTTTCGCGACTGTGGAAGTTGGAATTTGATCAAAAGTTTCTGAGTGGGTTTACTTTTGAAGGTGGAGGATTACACTGGTCATTATGGAAGACCTGAGAATATCCTGGAGAGCTGGTTTAGTTATGGCAAATTTCTTCAACATGTGGATGTCATTAAAGTATTTAATTTCTCCATCATAAATGAAACTCAGTTTAGCTGGATACAGGATCCTAGGTTGAAAGTTCTTATGTTTTAGGACATTAAAGGTCAATGACCACCCTCTTCTAGCTTTAAAGATTTCAGCAGAGAGATCTGCAGTTACTCTAATGTTCTTCCCTGTGTAGGTAATGGTTTTCTTACATCTAGCAGCTTTCAGAATTTTCTCCTTCATATTAACTTTAGTGAAATTGATTATGATGTGTCTGGGGGATGTCTTATTCGGGTTGAGTCATGTTGGAGTTCTGAAACTGTCTGCTATCTGAGTTTCAGAATCTCTTGGCATGTCTGGAAAGTTCTCTTTCATAATCTCATGAAGAAGAGACTCTGTGTCTTGTGAAGCCGCTTTGTCACTTTTGGGGATCCCTATGAGGCGAATATTGGTTTTCTTCAAATTATCCCAGAGCTCTCTGAGAGAGTGATCCGTTTTTGCCTTCCATTTCTCTTCCTCTTTGGAGGTTTGGGAGCGTTCAAAAGCTTTGTCTTCAATGTCTGAAATCCTTTCTTCTGCTTGTTCCATTCTGTTACTGAGGGATTCTACTGTATTTCTCAGATCTTTGAGGGCTGCATCTTCCTGTCTCAATGTGTCAAAATCTTTGGTCATTTTGTCTTTGAAATCGTTGAATTCTTGAGACATCTTTTGGCCATCTTTTGGATTACTTCTTGAAATTCTAATTCCATCTTTTCCTCCATTCTGCTGATCTTATTTGCTATCCAGATTCTGAATTCAATTTCTGATATCTCAGTTATTTGCCTATGCAAGGGATCTTGTGCTATGTCTGCCTTGTCATTCCTTGGAGGAGTTGATCTACTCTGATTATTCATATTTCCAGAGTTTTTCCATTGATTCCACCCCATGATTGTCTTTCACCACTGCCTCTGGCTGTCCTCAGAGTTGGGAAGGTGTCTCTCCAAGATTAGACCCTGGAAGTATCACTCTATTATTGCTGGGACTTTGTAGGGAGTGATTCTGTGTGGATCCTCTGGGACTGTCCCAGCCAGGGAGTTCTGGCTGCAGGAGCATCTCTGGAGTGTGGCACCCCCGGATCCTGCAGCAGGGCAAGGAGATGGTGCACACAGTTCTGGGAGTGCCAGGTGCCCAGTGACTTTGCAAAGAGAGCCCATGGCTCCCGCAGTCTCTGGCCAGGAGGAGGGCTCCACGCAGAAGTAGGGAGGGCTCTGGAGGGATGGCCCTGGGTCCCGCCACTTCTGGAGTCCCTTGCCCACAGCTTCTGTAGTCCCTGACCAGATGGGCAGGACCTATGCAGAGTCAGGGAGGGTACAGGAGGGAGGACACGGGTTGCATGGCTTCTGGAATCCCTAGCCTGGGGCACGTGTGCTGAGGCCCTGCAGGTGCTAGGTGCAAGGCTGTACTTTTCTTACCACCATTTTTTTCTTCCCTATTTTGTAACACATTGCCATTTTAACATTAAATGGAGGCTGCTATATTAATATTACCTTTTGGTTATTAATTAGGTTGAAAATGAGGACCTGAGTATGAAAATAAAGATTTATAAGTTCCTTTGGGAGACTGAGGTGGGCAGATCACTTGAACTCTGGAGTTTGAGACCAGCCTGAGTAAGAGCACAACTCCATCTCTATGAAAAACAGAAAATTTAGCCAGGCATGGTAGCTTACACTTGTAGTCCCAGCTACATGGGAGGCTGGTTTGAGCCCTGGAATTTGAGATTAGTATGAACTAGACTGATGCCCCAGCACCTTATCCCAGGCATCAGAGTGTGACCCTGTCTCAAAACAAAATAAAACAAAACAAAAATTTTTAAAGGCTATTAATTCCACAGAGCTCTAAGGGTGACCTATTGTTCTCCACAGAGGACACATCATTCATACCCAAAAGGTGGCCTTCAGACATGCTTAAGGATATTTCATTTGTTGCTATAGTGAATGGAGAATGCCATCAGCATTTAGTGGATGGAACCCAGGGACCCCAGACACCCTGCAATGCTCAGAAGACTTCTTTGCAGAAAATCACCATACCCAAAATGTCAAAGACCAGCACTGGCCAGCAGAGGAAGAATCCCCTTTCTCTGTCTCTGCTGCATACCTCAAATAGACTGGGGAGGCAGAGCCGAGTGGGAAAAGCACCAGAATTTAGATAGATGGCTAAACTTCCCAGCACGGCTTCCCCAGTGACAATGGGACTTGGACAGATCACAACTGCTCTGTGTCTGTTTTTTCATCATGAAATGAAGATACTAACATCTAATTGCAAGGATTGCATGAGAATGTACATAAAATCATTAAGCACCTAGTAGTGTAAAATTGTAGAGGGTTTTACTTACCAGAGTTGTAATGGAAGAAAATTAGGGAAGAATGGATGACTCTTCATGGAGCAACTGCAAGAAAAAGGCACCTGGTGGGGAATGAAGCTTTAACTTTTAGAAGACTCAGAATGTTCATGTGATTTTGGGTGTCTGGGACAGAGAACAGTGGAAGGGGAAAGTGACATAAGGGCCAACAGCCCACAGGACACCGGCAAAATGTTGCTAGTGGAATATTGTCAGGTTAGATGTCTTGTGGACACGTGCAGGGGCTAAATTTTGTATTGAGTCAACTCAGAAACAGAACCTGAGTAGAAGCAGGAGAAGAAAGCCTGGGGATCAGAAGTGATATTAACAAAGATGTAAAAGCTGCCGACTCCAAGCCAGTTTACCTGAATTTCAAAGGTATAGGCAAATGACAGCTGACAGCCAGGTCATGTAGGTACTGAAAAGAAATTTTTATTTGAATTTAAGCTAGATTCTTCCACCCCCACCCTGCAACAGATTCTCACACATATAATTGACCAGTACATTGAGAGCTCATTTTAGACAAAACATTGCAGGGACTATAAGAAAGTTAACCACCCAATCATGTCCTGAGGTACAGTAATTTAAAGAATGGGCTTTTGGGTCAAATACACCTGCCTGCAATCCAAGTCTGCCCTTTCCTGGCAACTTAATCTGGGGCATGTCAATGTAACTAACTCCTGACTCTTGGTGTCCTCATCTGAAAAATGGCAACAAAAATAGTACCTATCTCAGAAGAGTGGTGAAAAAACAAAATATAATTCATGTAAATGTGTACTGTTATTAATGATACCTTATGGGACTTTTGACTCAATAAATGTCTGCTAAAATAAAAATAAAGGAACTAAAATGAATCGAAATCTCCATGTTTTTTGTCCCTTTTGAGTTATTGCAGTCACCTACAATGGAGATATGTCTGAATAGATCATAAGGCATGAAAGACTCATTCTGTAAGCTCACTGATTCCTTGATTTCTTTACCACAATCCCAAAACAGCATTTTTTGAAAATGAGAAGTAGGATTCCATTAAAAGGATGTTTTTGCATTCATGTAAATGCACAGAGCTCTACTACTCTTAGGCTACTGAAAAGAGCTTTCTCCCTAAGAACTAAGCAGCCTCAGTGCTTCCAAATTCATGTCTGGTGTAGCATGGATACCATATTAATGCCTGCAGAAGGAATAATTTTCAATAGCTACTCTAACTCATGAGATATTTGATGCTGAGGACCTTGCTTCCTAATGTTTATATACTAAAATGCTTTCATTCTGTTTTGCAGTAAGAATTATAGACAAGTCTGGATAAAATGAGCTGAAAATTTGTAGTACTCAGAGATGGGATAATATCTCCTCCTTCCACTAATGGATAGAAATAATCCATTAATGAATCCAGCCATTAGGTGATTTTACATGAACATAGAAATTTTCCTTTTGCATGAAGAGAATACAAACTCAAGAGGGATTTTGGCATCTAATGAAATAACAATCTCTCAAACTATGTGCACATACCTATAGGCTTCCGTCAATGGTGCTGTCCTTATAAGAAGGTTATTCATTTATTTTAAATGACAAGTAGCCTGCATACAAGGCCCCCAAATATCCCACATGCTTAGTCATCAGGCGACATCTTTAGACTCAAAGCTCCCTGAGGGTAGCTGTAGACTGTGTTTGTTTTGTTCATTATCATATCCTCAGTGGCCAGCACAAAGTCTGGAAAGTAGGATGGACTCAAGAGAAAGGCCTAGTTCAAACCCTAGTGGCAAGACCCCTTAACATATCCGAAAGATGCAAAGAATGCTGCCAACAATGAATGGCAATCATAGTGCCAGGCAGACGCTCATCTTTCTGATCAGGGATCTGTAATTGCCTCAGCTGAGACTGAGTAATTTGTTGAGAGGAACTTCATTCAAATTTTCAGCCAAATTTCATACTAAAAGGATGCCAATGAGGACCCCAATGTGGAAAGTTGTTAGAGAATCATCACCGTGGTTTGTGTTCTTTATTGCTCACACAATCACCCCATGATGATGGCTGTGGACATTTAGAAAGCACTTACTCCATGCTGGGCACTTCTGCTAAGTCCTAAACAGGCATTGTTCCACTTAACACTCACTAAAACACCATGACATGAAGACTACTTCAGCTGCAATAACTTACCATTTAAGGAGCATACATGGTTCAGCTGGGGTCTTGCACATGCTAACTGAGAAAGTCAGGATTTAAATCCAGTCTGGTTGCTTCTAAAGGCTCTTTATGACACATAGAGTTTCTAGTTAAAGTAATATCTTATGATTTGTCTCCACCCTCTTTCTGCTAACTTAGACGAAAGCTTACATGAGAAATGAGAGCACATCTGGATATTGCCCTGTTTCTCTTTACTCATTCCTCCCTCAAGTGTTAGCATTCTCCACACTGTGAGAAGTTTCAGCGTAGTGAGGTCCCAGGGCCTGTCTCCCATGCAGTCTCAGGTCAGCTGGGAGATGTGAAGTGCAGGCCGGGGGTTGGGGGGTGGCCCTACATATAAGGGAAGAGAGTTGTTTTCCTTCCTCTGCCATTGCACTAACATCACTGATAAAGCATTTGTCATTAGAAGACCTGGGCAAATATTTCACCTCTCTGAGTCTCATACATGGAAAGAGCATGGGCTTTGGAGGGACCCCTGGGGACTTACCTACTACAACGGAGTCCTCAGGTGTTTCTATGTTCATTTGTGAAGTACAGAGACAATCTAGGTCTGTGCTGCCCAATACAACAGCCACTAGCCACATTTGGCTTTGTATTGTATTGTATTGTATTGTATTGTATTGTATTGTATTGTATTGTATTGTATTTTTTATTTTTTATTTTTTGAGACAGCGTCTCACCATGTCATCCTCAGTAGAGTGCTGTGGCATCACATCTCACAGCAACCTCCAACTCTTTGGCTTAAGGGATTCTCTTACCTCAGCCTCCCAAGTAGCTGGGACTACAGGCACCCACCACAACGCCCGGCTATTTTTTTGTTGCAGATGTCATTGTTATTTTAGCTGGCCTGGGCCGGATTTGAACCAGCCAGCCTTGGCTATAACCACATTTGGCTATTTAAATTAATTAAATGTAAATCAGATTAAAAATTCAGTTTCTCAGTTGTACTACAGGTAGTCAGTCTTGAGTGCTCAGCAGTACATGTGAAAAATGGCTACTGTGTCAGACAACACAAATCTACATCACTTTTTGAACAGCCTGTCACCATAGAAAATTCTACTGAACAGCTCTGGTCTGGATAAAAAAGAAAGCAAGCCCTTGCCATTGAAACAACTCTGTGATTTAAAGGAAGTGGGGTCATAGGCTTCAATGTTACCGTTAGTTTTAATTGGTTCTTTTTTTCCTAATAGGCTATATTAGGACTCATTTAATTACAAGAAAAAATATAATTCAAAATAGCTTAACCAAAAATAGTGGATTTATTTGTTCTTATCACTGAAAAATCTAGGAATAAAGCCCAGCTGGATCCAAGGGTTCAGAACTATGACTAAACCATGAATATATCTCCAATCTCTCAGCTCTACTTCCTGTTTTGTGAAACAAAAGTTTGTTTTGCTTTATTCCTAAGGAGGCAAAGGTGGCCCCAGGTAGACTCAGGCTCATGTAGTTCTTGGCACCCACAGTCTCCAGTTTGACCTTCCAAGTCAGTCTCCCACTGGCTCCACCCTGATTTATTTGGAGGTGTTTATTAAAGTCCTGCTGCTCATACAGACTTTACTGCTATCCCAGCATAATGGAAGAGATCATTACATATTTAAAGAATCATGAGGTTCAAATGTACCCATTTCCAGTCCAGGCTTTCCGATTTGTGAGCTGTATAACCTTTGGTAAACTAATCCTAATTTTTCTACCTCAGTTTTCTCACCCTAAAATGAGGATTGGCCAGGTGCAGTGGCTCATGTCTGTAATCCTAGCACTTTGAGAGGTTGAGATGGGAGGATTAGTTTTTTTTTTATTGTGGAAGGATTTCTTGAGGCCAGGTATTTGAGACTAACCTGGGCAACATAGAGAGACTCCATCTCTACAAAAAATAAAATCAGCTGGGCATATTGGTGCACTGTGGTCTAGCTACTCAGGAGTCTAAGACAGGAGGACCGCTTGTGCCCAGGAGTACAGGGTTACAGTGAGCTAAGATCCTGCCACTACACTCTAGGCCAGCAACAGAGCAAGACTCCAGTCTCTAAAATAATAATAATAATAAAGCTTACAAGGTCCATTTTAGGGACATATACAATAATTACGTAAAGTGCTTAGCACAGGATGAAACAAATAGCAATCACACTTTTGCTATCACTATTTTATTTATTCCTAATCATTACAACTCAGTGCAAAATAAATATCCAACAAGTAGTGAAAACACTTTGTGTTCCACTAATTAAGAAAGTGAGAAATCACTGTGACCTCGTGTGTCCAAGGAGGACTTCATACTCCGGGATTTGAAGCAGGGGCACACAAGAAGAGGGAAGGAAAGCACTTCACACCACAGCACCCAAGAAACTAACGTCTACATCTCCGAAGCCGTGTGTTTCTCACTAGGGGACAGGAAACAGAAGAGGTGCAGGTAGGGATTGTTTTTGCCAGTCATCTGCAGAAAAAGTTGAGAGGCAGCGTGTTGATGTTCGGTTGGGATTTTTTTTCATGTTAATAAAAAGAGCACAACCAAACTGAATCCGGGAAGCCAGGCGTGTCTCACTTGCCATCCCCGTACCCCTGGGCGCTCGGCGCTGCCAGGGGCTGACGGGACGAGGTCTTCCCGGAGGGGCGCGGAGCAGACTGCTCGGCCGCGCTGGCTCATCTTCCAAATGTCTCTTGTCGGTCCAATGGGGGCGGAGGCCTCCTAACAGCTGCTGCACGGCTTTGTAAACAAGTGGGGGACACACTTCTTTAACCTGGAGTCCTGCAGATGAAAAATATGTTTACCTCTCCAAGGGTTTGGTTGGAAATGCTTCAAAGATTTCGGCTTTTCCCAGAAAGCTGGAGCTCGCAGTGTGCTTCATCTTGGAGAACAGCGCTCTCCTTGGGCGAGAACAATATTTTCCAGCTTGACGGTAAATCACTTTCGGAGCTGGGCAAGATGGGACCAGATTATTTCAGAGGTGGATGAAATGCAGCTTAGCTTATGTGCGAAGTAATTGTGAAGAAAAGGGTCCCATCCGAGGTGGGGGCCGGCATGTGAGGTAGAAAGACACGTTTCCAGGGCATGTTGTGATGATTGGATCAGTTCCAGAAACCACTGCCAAGGCCTGCCTCTGGGCAGCTGCAGCTTGAGAGGGGGGCCTAATCATCCCCCACCCCCACCCCAACGCAGCCTTGCATGTGCGCCTGTGTGTATACACACACATGCAGCAGCCAAAAACATTAATTAGCATGTGCTTTTATGTATTAGCGCTTAAAAGCCACCAGGGCAGCTGCTGTCTAGAAGCCAAGGAACTAAATTCAAGTCACAGTTCTGTCATTGTGCCATATGACCTCTGCCAGGTCATCTCAGCCCTCTGAGCTTTGACTTCTTCATTCATAAATGAAGATGATAACATCCGAGCTCAGGGTTTTGATGAAGATCTAAATTAAAATGAGATGACACCTGGGGAAGTCTTTCCTGCAACCCTGAAGCCCAGCTTGTCAAGGTATGGACCACAGGCCCACAGCACTGATTGCCCCTGGAACCTGTTAGAAATGTGGTTTCACCCGCCCTGCCTCAAACCCACTGGATCAGAACCTGAATTTTAACATGATCCCCAAGGAAATTAATATGCACTTTCAAGGGACTGCTCTAAAGCATTATGAAACAGGTTTAGGACCTAGTTTAAAACAGGTTTATAAAGCTTAATAAAACCCAAAGCACCCTGGGTTACCAAAATCCCAACCACATGGCTGCTTTTCTGAGTCTGTACTGCTTCCTGGGTGGATCAGACATTCTCAGAAAGCAGCAACACAGCCATGTGTCAATTCTCTGGGACACCTAGAACAATGTGAATAAGCCTTACCTCATAACAGCACATCAAATAGCATTCTTACCCAAGATTTATGGTTGTATATTTTAAAAAAACAAAAACAACTTTACCCTGGATTGAAAGACCCTATAGGACACTTGGTACCACTCCTCTCTCCGCGCTGGCCTCCCAGCCTGTCCTGCAACATGCCAGGCAGCCCCTGAGGCACAGGTTTTCCCTGCTCTTCCCTCTGCCTGTGGTGCCCTTCCCCTCAGACCTCAGTGGCTCATCTCCTTGAGATCTTTGCTCACTGTTACCTTGTCACTGATGCTCCCCCAAAACCTCCATTTAAAATTGCAATGCCCCCTTTTACTTGAATTTATTTTTCTCCACTGTCCTTATCACTTTCTAACACTTTATAGACTATATTTATTTATCATGCTTGATTATCTTGCCCTTTCCTACCCCAAAGTTGAATGTAAGTTTATGAAGACAGGAATTTTTATCCATTTTGTTCGTTGCTACATACCCAAGTCCTGGAACAGTCCTCACACCCAACTGCTTGCCATTCATTGAATGAATGAATGAGTGAATACATACAAGAGAATGGCATTGAACATAAACTGTGTAATCAAATACATTTGGGCTTGAATAGATAGCTTAAAGTAGATGTCTGCTTCTAGGCAATAACAGTTTGGGTATTGTGCCCAGAATATAGGAAATGTGTCTAGATATTAGCTATCATTATTAGAAGATAATTACAATAGAACCTCCATAGTTGTCCACCCCCCTATACTGACCACCTCCTGAAGTTGACCTAAATTTTATAGACCAGACATGTAGCACATGTACATATCAGTACAGTAGGCCTAGTTCCTTATGCTGACCACCTCCATATAGTGACCATTTTGTTTTAGTCCCTTGGGTGGTCAATTTACAGAGATTGTACCATATTACTATCAATGAATATAAGCTTCATTCTCCTAAACAATAATGATAAAATATAAATTTATCTTTTAAAATAATCAAACTTTTAAGGGATGTGCCATATGAACCAAAACAGGACTGAGGACTATGACTCATTTCTTATTAGTCAATTCTTTTTGCATCAATAAAACCAAAAAATAAAAAGAAGCCTGCATAAACATTCTTCATTTAAAAAATAAAGCTCCCTATCTTCTTTTTAGAGGAAGATCAGAAATATTGGCTTCTGTTATATTTCCAAATAAAATATAACATCTGAGATTGGACAGCCAAAAACTTTTAGCTAAACATCAAGGAGTCCTCCCACAATATCATTAGACTACAGAATGATGAGATGCCAGATGACGAGACAGGTCTCCCAGCTGATGAGTCACTTAAACACACTGGAAAAGGAACTAGAAGTTTTTTCTTCCATGCTCACATACACTACAGATATTTATAAAATAAATGGCAAGTTTCTGATGATGGTTATCCCAGGTACTTTTCTTAAAGGTGAGAACTAAATAATTATTAGACTGAATTTAATTTAATAGATTTGACCATCCTGCTTAGAGCATCACTCATTTTTTTTATCTCTATTAAAATAAGAAGAAATCTCCTTTAAACTCAGCTCCACTTTATAACAGGAGAATTAGATCAGGTTGTATTAAGACCCTTGAAGACTAAGAGCATCTCATTTTCCTACATCATCACACTGGCTTTATCCAATCCATTACAAAATTCTAGCAATGTGACTCTAAAATATATTTAAATCTGTCTACCTGTACAAGGACTACCTTGACCTTTACTGACCTAGACTAACTCAAAAGCCTTCTAATTCCTCCACTGTAATACCTCTTCCACCTACGTTCCCACAGACTAACCAGAGTGGTCCTTTTATAATACAAACTTTATTCTATTTATTCTCCTGCTTAGAACATTTTGATAGTTTCCTGTTGCATTTAAAATAAATCTCAAATTCTTCACATGGACAATGAGATGATGTACCACCTGGCAAGGGCCTTCCCAGACTCCCTCCCCTGTCACATCTTGTAAACTGTCTCTTCCCACTGCCTTCAGGCCACACTGGCCTCCCAAGTTCTCGGCTGTGATCTAGTCATTCCACATGATGACTCCGTTGCATGCCAGTCAGCCTAACTCTGACCCGACAGTCTGACACCAAATGTCTCTTTCCCAAAGAGGCCTTCTCAGATTCCTCCTGTATCCATCTCCATTCTCTCACTTCCTAACACTTGTCACAATCCACAGGCATCCCTTTACCTGTCTCTTTGCTTCCCGTCTGGATTGCTTTTTATACTCTAAGCTCCTGCAGGACAAAGACTATGTTTGATTTGTTCATTATACGCAGTGTCCAGCAGAGTTCTCAGCATACAGTTGTCAATCAACAAATACACATATTTGTGGAAGAAATGAATGGACAAGCTCAGAGTATTAGTAACTCCATCTATGAACGGAAAGACAAGAGTCTTAGTGCTCTTGTCAATACCATTCTTTGAAGTAATTTTAAATAACACACACAATACAATTTGAGTCATAAGAAAGCAATTTATTAAATCCAAGGCATTATGTTTTGTCATGATATTTTTAAAGTCATTGCCCATATATTAACTCACTCAATAGCATTTTATCAGGAAAAATAGCGTTAAGTTCTACTTAAATTTTCACATAGTAATGAATTTATGAACCACATAATAAAATTGGTATTAAAAGATATGGATTTCTGTTCTAGAACTCAAACACTATGATCAAGTATTATTGGCCCTATGACTTTAAAGATGCGATTTAGTAAATAACTATGTGCTTAGTACCCATCTAGTGTAATTTGGTAAACATTGATTGAGGCTATATGAAACATGTATACATTTCCTATTTTATTACAATTAACAGCCAATGATGGGACACTGGATTATTTGAAGTTGACATACCAAAAAGCATATCCATAATGATTATACCTTTAAATATCTGTCAAAGGAGAGGATTTGATGAGTATTATAACTGCTATCAGGAAAGTGAACTAAAATTAATGTTTTGTGGGTTTTTTTTTTACCTTTTCTATTCCCTCTTTAGTTAGGTACCCAAATTCTAGAACACATTTTACAATGATTAAGTTCAAAATGTTCTCAGATAAGGATGGGAATGTGGAAGGAAAGAAAACTAAGCCAAAGCATGGAGACTCAATAAGGTAAGAAGGGAGCAGAAATCTACTCAAAAGTAAGCTTCCCAAGCCATGAGCAGGCAGCCACATGGTATGGTATGGCAATGAGTATTAATAGGTAAGCACGTTTCCATGCCCATATATCTGAAAAATAGAGATAATGATCCCTGGCCTTAGCAACCAATAAGGAATATGGTGAGAATAAATTAGATACAGTTTTCCTTTGGAGGAAAAGCACTATATAACTTACGATATTGTTATTATAATCATTAGTCATCTTTGCCCAGATTTATGGAGTGACTCATACTAAATTAAGCCTTTGGAACAATGAGAAGAGGGAAATTTATGAGACCTACAATGATTTTCCTAGTCTCATAAAAGATTGTAGTACTTGATTCTTGAGATGTTGAAATATCTCTGCCTCTTAACAGGACCATCCTTTGATTCATTATTTGATAAGTCTTTCAGGTCCTCATCCTTCTGTTCCTCTGGGGCTAATAATTCAGCTGGCATTTTAACACTCACCTTACTGTCAGTAAATTATCTTAACTTGCCTTTAGAGTAGCTGCTATTTTTCTTTTTTTTTCTATAAGAATAATGATTGTTCTTTTTCTATTCCCCTATTATTATTCTATAATTTCTCGCTGTACATGCCCTTAATATTTTTAAGCACCTATAATATGGAAGGCAATGAAGTAGGTGTAGAGATATAGGGGGAATAAGGTCCTACCTGTCCCTTATAGAGCTTATAATCTGCAGGAGAATACAACTAAGGACCAGATTCAAGGGATTTTTTCTTTTTATTTCTTTATTTTTTCTTTAAATCAGGTCAAAGGGACTGATTGGGACAGAGTGTGAAAGAGAGGAGAGAGTACAGAAGAAGCTAGGTTTCCTCTCCAGGCAGACTGGATGAAGAATGGCACCATCAGCTGGGAAGGAAGCAGGTTTGGAAAGAAGAAATCAGCTCTGTTTTAGGCACATTGAGAAAAGGTTGAAGAAGAGATTGAGTGAGAAGCTTAAGCTGTGGGTCTGAGGCTTGGGAGAGAAGCCAGGATTTGGAATTCATCCAAAGAGAAATCCTGAGAAGGGTGACATACTCAGTGAAAGAATGTCAAACAAGAGTGTGGTGATTAAAAATGAAAGGAATAAAGAGATAAATAAGTAATTTTAAGAAGAAATAAACAGGATCTGAAAGGCTAATAAAATAAATGACAGGAATATATAGAAAATAGCAGAGAGTTGGGGAGGAGGGTGCAGTCCCAGAGTCTTGCTCAAGGGCACAGATTGTAAGTGTTTGCCTTGGAAAGGAACCTGTCTCCCTACCTCCTTCCCATCCTTTCTTTCTCTCTCTTTCTGTAAGCAGGAGGCAGTGAGGCAGTAAAGAAGGAGAAAAGCAGATATACATGGAGATAGGATATGGTAGACTCCAAAGAAGGAAGACCTATTGAGTGGAAGTATGAAAGTTGGATTAGAATAGATTTCTCTGATGTTCAGAGAAAATGACAATGAGTAAAGAAAAGAGCCCAGACTTCAGAATCAGGCCAGAACCTGTATCTAATTGCCCTTCAGTTTTGTCTTCTAAGGAAATGGCACGTAGCACAGAATTATTTCACTAAGTTGTTTCCAGGACTAAGGAAGAGAATGTGTGTAAAAGTATCTACTTCTTGTTGGGCTTCAGTGAGGAATGAGTCCCAAGGATATACCTGGCCAAAAGACAGAGCAATGGTTCTCAAACTTGAACGTCCATGAGAAGCAGCTGGAGGGCTCGTCCAAACCCAGATTTCTAGGCCTCACCCAGAATCAGTTTCTGATTCTACTGAATGGATGAGGCTTGAAAGTCTTGATTTCTAATAGTTCTGGTGATGCTGCTGGTTCAGAAACCACAAATCAGCAGAGAGAAAAGGTCAAAGGGATCAGAGGTTGGCCCCAGAACACGTTACTGAAGCAGATGATCACATTTCTATTTTGAGAGGTTTTTGTCCACTAATGTACTTCCTCATTTTGTCTCTAGAACATTAGCCATCCTATCTTAGAAGCAGGCAGTCTAACCCCAAAATCATAAGAACTTAATGCAGTATCTGAAATGTAATAGAAACTTGTCCATCTGAATGGCTAACTGGAGGCCATTCAGAGAGCTGGAGGCAGAGAGAAAGGCTAACTCTGAGTTACTTGAAAATTAAGGCCTGTGTCTCCCCCAAGGGATTTGAGCAGGAGCTACCCTAAAGTGTCAGAAGTTTTGGAGTTAGCCTGAGGAAACACGGTTTTAAAAACAAGTAGAAACAGTCAACATGTATATGTTATTTTAATTTTGCTTGTCTTTTTAATATTGGATGGTGCAAGTGTTTAATATTTTATATTTCTTGGGTTCTTTTCATCTTAAATTACTTTTTATTTTTCTTATTATATATCCTGGCCCCAAAATACCTATATTGCTAAATAGTAGTTTATAACCCTTAGCCATGAATATTATCTTTGAGCACTTTCTTTTCCCTGTTTTGTTCCTAATTCCTTCCCATTGTATTATTCAGTTATTCGCATCCATTATTCACTAGAATTTTTTTTCAAAAATTTATTCTGCAGAATTTGAACACCCTCATTTTTCATTGCTTGACTGGAGTTACTTTGTAGGAACTCAACTAGATTATGGCTCCTAATGCACTAATGCTCTGCTGAGTGCACGTTGCCCGGAATTTTTATAAGTTCTGAATATGAAGTTGAGTCAAAATCCTGTCCTTTTCAAGAGTCTCCTTTCAGACATGGTTTAAAGAAATTGCTCCACCATCCAGCTTGCTTCCATTTGGTCCCTAACTCATTTCCTCACTGCTGAATACCCCATCATCCTTCCAACATATATGTTTTAGTTGACAAAAAGTCCAAATTAACTTGGTATTTAGTTGCCCAGTGTCACTGCAGCTGAGCTCTGCAGTGGGATGAGGGAACAGCAGGGGCGTGAGAACAACACTGGTCAGGACATGAGTCAGGTATCAGCCCCTTCTCGTCCCTGCATCCAGCTCCTTACCATACCTCACCTGTGATCTCTTTCATTAATACATTTTTGAAAATTTGAAAATTTTTTTCAATTTCCTTAAACACGCGGTGCTTAGATTTTTGCTTTGTGTGTAGTAAATACTCAAAGCCATGATCGAATGATTAACTGAATGACAAATAGTTGAAACATGGACTCATCTCAGCCTAAACCTGCCCCCTCACTTAGCTGCTGTCTTAACATAGCTCTAAACACCTTGCAGCTCCCAAAACATAACCTCACACCTCCAAACAATCTCACAGGTCACTCCTGTCACACTGATTTCTCTGACTAGCTTGGCATCCTTCCATCTCCAGAAAATCACCCCTATCCCACTCTGTGGGGTGGGTTGCCCTCCTATGTGCAGAAAACACTCCAGCTTCTTTGCTCTAAACTCATACTTCCACTGTCAGCTTGCTGGTCTTGCTCTTTAACTAGTTAGACTGCAAGCAAGCACAAAGCGGGGTATGTCTCCTGCACAGCTACAATCCAGTGCCTCTCTCAACACCCACCCACCTGGTGATGTTTGCAGAGAATGCCACCATGCTGATCTCTAGGTGAAAGACTAGGGGTTCCATTATAGATAGTTGCCATGGGTGTGGAGAAGAGTAGAAAGGTGTACAGAGGCTAAGAAAGAAAATCTGTGTGGCAGGCAGCTCATCAGATCCAGGGCAATGGGAGGCAGAAAGCGGCACGTGGCAGCTGGGGCTGGGAGGAGGCCTGCCCACCTGCACATGTGGTTACAGATGCCTAGCCTCTAACAGATGCTGAGAAATTTAAGTTTTCTTGACTGAACACAAGTAGCTCTACGCCAGTGCTTTTAGGGGGGAAGGTATTATTTATTGGAATAACACAATAAAAATAGCTAAATTAACTTCTAAAAATTCCAAATAATACAAAGCAATATATAGGTGGCTAAAAAAACAGAGTCCTGGAACCAGAGAGGGAAGATCTGATGCCATCCACGTGGAGGCGAAAGCTTTCATTCCCTTTTTTTTTTAACTTTCTCCTAGCCTGGCACCCCTTCTCAGTAGAATCACATGTGTCAAATACTGATGGGACATTGTTCTAAGCCTTCTATGAACAATTTCTTAACTCTTAAAATGTTAAGATTTAATTCTTTCTTTTTGGAGTAATTAGGCTTCTCCCCTACTTCCATATCCCCCTCTCTGTTTTTGCATTCCTCTTTTCAGTCTCTTTCTCTCCTCCCCCTTCCCTCCCCTTTCTCCTCCTCTTCCTCCTTTACCCCCTCTTCTTCTTTCTCTCTCCCTCTCTTTCTCTCTCATCACACACACATTCATTCCTCAGTTGTCCCTACTATCTGAGCTTTACGTGCATGGAAATATTTCTCTAATAACATCTCCCCAAGCAGTTCTTAGTTTTTTCCCCTTCCCATTACACTTTGGTGTAAAACACCCTGTGACTTACAAAATATATCCTAACACTGGTTCCTAATCACAGCAAAATCCAACAAGGACTGGGAAAATTGAAAATCTATGCATTGTCCCATGCTCTTTCTTTCCCCAATCATGCAAATTCTGCCTTTCCTACCTGATCTGGCATCCATCCAGTCATGCCACTCAGGGAACTTTCCCCAGTCCCAGACCTCAGCTAACAAACCCTCCTCTTAACGCTAATAGCATGTATTTTCTGTACCAACAGAAGGTAAACGCTTGTTTCTTAGGCATTTTCAAGGAATGGTTCCTCAGAGCAAGCCCTGGTCTCTCTTCTCGGATCCCTTCCCCCTCACTAAACTCAATAACTTCTTGTTACACCTCATGGACTGTGTCTGTGTCTCAAGCAATAACTTCACTCTATATTTGGACTAAATGTTTGGTGATCCTTCTGAGATCGTAGCACCAGAAATAGACATTCAGGCACATAAAAGTTGCTTCTTCCCAAGCAGTTTTGACTCAAATTCTGGTCCTCGCTAGAGAGCCAAGTAGTCTGTGTTTCTCATCTTGCTGTGTAAGACAGCCCCATTCCTCTTCACTAAGAAGCCTTCATGCACTCCCAGGAGCCCAGTACATTAGGAGACAACCTCACCAGGTAAGCAGACTCTGCCTCTTGCCTGCTCTGCCCATGTCCCTCACCCCCTCACCACGCACTGCTCTCCAGGAAGTTGGCGGCCGGCGAGAGCCAGAGGAGCGAGGCGCGGGCAGGGTGAGGCGGCTGCTGGGCCCTCCCTCTCCTTCCTCCGCGCCGCGCTGAGCCAAGTGCAGGTGCGCGAGGGCTGGTGTCTGCCAGGCTGATTACCCTCATCATGGAAGCTGCCAGACGACTTCAGCACATTCTGTGGCCTGGAAACTGCAAAGAAAGAACACAGTCAGCAGTGGCATTTCTAACGAGGGGAAACAATGTTTGAAGCAAAAGAAAAAGACAAAAACCCACCCGGCTACCCGGTATGTACCCTAAATATCCTGGCAGGAATCTGACTCCTGACTCCCTATGAAAGGTAGACAGCCCAGATGGGCCCTGATATTACCACATTCTGACATTAGGGACTGAACAGTAGAAAAAAGTAGAAATAGTGTAATTGTCAAACCCTGGCACACCGGAGAGCTGCTGCCCAGCTCCATCCAGCTCCTGACCCCTTCTTTGATTTTGTCCACGATTTGCATATAGGTAGAAAGTTTCATGTATGTAATTTATATATTCACATGTCATTTATAAAACATATATTTTATATATGTTCTACATGTAATTTATCTAGACAGTATATTGTAATACATTCGGGGTTTTTTTCAGTCTGTTTAATTCATTTATTTTACAGTCAAAAATAATTTTGGTAAAAGGGATTTTCTAGCCTCTGCAAATATTTTGAAGTTGTGGAAACTTAATTTTAAAAAACACATAAACATGATACAGCACTAAGAATAAGGTACTTGGGGCAAATGATGAAAAAAACACAAACATGATACAGCACTAAGAATAAGGTATATGGGGCAAATGATGAAATGCATTCCGTGGTGCAATGGCTCCCTGTGGGAAGTCCTCTCCAGGATTACAAATGCCCTTATAGCCTGAGCATCCTCACAGGACACCCTCTCACTGCCCATCTTCACTGAAACCCAGACCTTGCAGGAGCCTTTTCAGATGAAGGTGTCCACTCTCTCACACCTCAGAGTCTGTTGGGAAGTGCTTCTCATCCTCCCTGCTTCCCAACTGTCCATCCTCTCTGTCCAGCCAACCCCTGTTCTATTAGCATCCCCAGAACAAGACATAATCTCTGCTTACGTTTCTGCTTACCTTGGGGTGGAGTGGAAAATCGCCCATTCTCATTCTTTAAAAACTCTCAGTTGTGGCAATTCTTGGATTTAGAGACTTTGTTTTTCTTTCCTAAATATTCTGCTCTTGATCTTATTGTACTGTCATGTTTACTCTAGTAACCAAAGCATGTCGCTCTTTTTCAAAAAAAATGATACATGCATGGTCTAGGGAGAAGGCGGTTGCATGTTTCTTATAGGCAGCTTTCTGATTACTATTTGAACAAGGTCAAAAAGAAATTAGATTTTCCGTGCATGCCTGACTCCCTTGCCTGGGTGCTTTGTCAAAATTTTGACACAGTAAATACAGACTTCCTCCATGTGAACTCCAATTGATTAATTAAAGGGGAGAGTCATTGCTAAATTGCCAGCAGCTATTGGCTAACAGAGGCCAGACACCAAGAAGGCGAGCAGTGAAACAGGACCATTTCTGGAGGATTTTGTGGAAAATGAGTGTTCCGTTTACTCAATCTGAGCCTTTTACATTTCACAGACTATTAAAAATATATAATTTATTTTCTATTCAAAGACAAGCAACTACATTAAACATTTTCTTTTCTTTTTATTTATTTATTTTTTTTTTCCTGACCAAAGGTTAAGAAATGCATGACAAGATGCCTTGTTCAATACTGGGAAATCCCATCAGCATTGAAAGGCACACCCAAGAAATGCAATTCACTTGGCACAAGACCCTGGTGGAGAGTACTGAAGGAGAAAAAGGCCAAGACAGCTTCAATCTGCAAACTCTCTGACTGGTGCAATCCCAAATTCTGAATTCTAACATCAACAGGGAACATGCATGGTCATGTGGGAGTTCAGATCCATCCCGAATGGTAGACAAAAGAAGAAACTTCTCACAAATATCAAGAGAAGAGGATATCAAGAACAAGGATTCAAACTTCAGGTATATAATAGAGATTTAGGGGAGGAATAATGGGAGGATGAAGGGGGAAAAGTCAGCAGCCAAGGGGAGATTCATGGAAGGAAGGGCTCAAAAGTATAGAACTCTCAATAAGTCATGGCAGTGACAATTCCTAAAGGTAATTCTTGATCCTCTCACAAAAGCTAAAGTTGGAATTTTCTCCATCTGCACTCCCCCTTGCCAGGAGCTCATAAATCTGGGACAGCACCAGGGTTCTGACCTAATCATGATGGAGAACTCAGTTGGGAGCACAGGTTATCCCCTGAACCCCTGCACACGGCACCAGGGGCCATCTGTGAGTCACAGCCTGTGGGAGGTTGGGGAACATCTGGTCAGGTTCATCTCTTGCCACCACCACAGGTCTGACTCTGTGTTACTTGCATCTGTTGTAAATGTGCCTCTCTCTCCAACACAGCATCTTTGGAACATCAGGATGTTGCATAATGACTTTGGAGTGGAATCCAAAAAACCAAGCCACACATGTAGAACTATGAGAAACCACATGTGGAAGAGGAAAATAGCCTCAGTGTGATAATTATTTTTATTCTTAAAACAGTAATTGTATTGGAGTCCATGTCGAATATTTGATACAGACTGCAAATGGATGAGGATGTGCTGTGCTTACAAACTTCTGTATTCAAGCAACTTGGGGGTATTTTCAAAACAATTTTAATAGCTATTATTCATTGAATACCTACTACATGTTAACAACTTGTTGCAATATACATATTTTTTTAAAAGATTAGCATTCAATCAAGGTCAGAAATTTTTATTATTATAACACCAGACTCATTGATATGTTATGAATTTATTTGATACTGTGTTTGGAACTGAATGGCACTATAAGAAATTCTATTATCTAAAAGTGACTAGAATTCATAAATATCAAAATGAGTACAATGGAATGTGAACTCCCTATATAATTTACTAAAGAAGATTGATGGGAGAATACTCCAGTCTAAATAAGAATGATGGGCTCAATTTTACCTCTATGCCAAGGAATCTTAACCTGAAGTCTGTGATCCTCTAAAAAGGAAAAAACAACATTGTATGTACATGCCTATTTACCATTATCAGAGTCACAAAAAGGGTAAAATTATTCTCAGATTAGAGAACCTCTAGAAGTTCAGGATAATCTTAGACTTTGATTTTAGATCTGAGTTTATTTCTCCCTCGAATGCACTGGGCAGTCTGATTCTGTCCTAAAGTGAGCCTGAGAGGTATGATGCAGACTGAATCATACTACAGAAATCCTTTGGACACGGTTCTAGCATTATCTGTGATTTAGATCTGGAGCAGATAGAAATTAGCCTTGAAATCTAGGATGTAGTTTTCTAGATTATAGAAATTTATGTCTTCTAAAAATTTGGTAGCTCATGAGATCACCTCTGTTCTGGCTGCACTTTGACTCTTGCAATAAAGTTGCAATATATATGTTTTTTGAACTGATATCT
The DNA here is from genome assembly GCA_963574655.1 of Perodicticus potto. Classification (NCBI taxonomy): domain Eukaryota; kingdom Metazoa; phylum Chordata; class Mammalia; order Primates; family Lorisidae; genus Perodicticus; species Perodicticus potto. Next base: position 20,773 of record CAUYRH010047033.1, read on the forward strand.
TGACATAAAATACCTGTCATCCAAGTGGTTTGGTTTCCTTATGTTGAATTCCTGATACTGGCCTTCTAGAGCCTTGGCCTCTCCCTTGTGTTCACAACTGGATTAGGTTAAACCAATGTTTGTTCTAGCTGCTTCCTGAAAGGTAATGATAGAACAGAGCATCTAATTTTAACAACCTTGTAGCCCTACCACAGCCCTACTTATCCAAATCCTAGGTATTTCCCCCCATTTCAGAGTCTGTCTCCATTGTGTCCTTAGCCATCACAGCATCAGCCAATAAACAGTCTCAGAACGTGAATTATTACCCTCTCAAGATAGAATTTAAGACACGCTTTCATGGAATATCATAGGACATGGTTTGATACACAGCAAGGGAATTGAGAAAACATTAACTCTCTTTTAAGAATCAAACACAAATAAGAAAACAGATTGAACTGTGAAAGAGATCAATTAGCTGCTAGAAAGAGTATTCTTACAGTCAGTTTTCAACTATCCATATTCATAAAAAGTGGCACAGATCATCAAACATAGCCAATAATTTTTAAATAATTAGTACTTGACTTTACAGCCATTTATTTATTTATTCATTTTTCACTGATTTATTTATTTATATCAAAGTTGCTTTCGTAATAGTGCTTTGCTTTTATTCACATTTAAATGAGGATGCAGCTTCCAAGCAGGCAGCAATTGATTGCTCAGGGAAAACAACTCATAGCTATACTAGGTAAGAGTAGGGAATCAAATGAGGGATTAAAACTTTACTGTGTGTTAAATTTTCTGAACTCAGCCAGGTGTGTTGGCTCCAGCCTAGGATCCCAGCACTTTGGAAGGCTGAGGCAAGAGAATCACTTGAGGTCAGGACTTTGAGACAATATAGCGAGACCCCTTTCCCTAAAAATAAATAAACACCTAAAACTTCCAAACTCAAATAATTGAGAATGAGTTCTAATAATATGCTCCAACATGACATCTTCAGAAACTGCTCTCTGGCCTCCTCCAATTAAGTAGCCCCACGAGTGCCCCCCAATGCCCCACAGTTCTTTACAGCACTTACCACATGTCATTTTTTGTTCTATGTCTGTTTTCCACACTAGAGCTTGAACTCCAAGCGGGTCCAAGAATAATGTTTGTCTCATTTTATGCATTATCCACAACACCTAGACGGTTCTTGGTACGTAGTTGATATTCAACAAATGTGTGTTCGACAAATGAATAAAATCTGCATCATTCTTTCTAAATAATCTATGAAAAATAAGAAAAAAGTATTGAACATTTCACAGAATATACAATCAGGCCTCCAGGAGAAAGCCTGATGTGAGACTGGAAGTTCCATGAACACAAGAACCCCTGGTCTTGTGCATGCCTGCGCATCAGCTTGGGGCACAGGGAGCGATACAGCGTGGGCTCTCAGCAAATATGCGTTTTAACAATGAATTGAAATAGTCAGGAAAAAGATGCAAGGCTCTAACTGTGCATACCATTCCCACAGAGTGACAGATACACAAAAGGGACTTGAGACAGTTTCAATTTCAGAGAGCTGGTAGGTCTGAGAGTGATACGTGCAGCATTGCCCAGCTGGGAAGGAAACCTGGGATTCCTACTCTTTACTTCTATGGTAAAGCCATTCTCTTTCTGTCTTCCTCCCTCCTTCTCTCTCTCTGTCTCTCTTTCTCTCTCTCTCCACAGTTGGCCTAATCTCTATTCACCACATGACTTCAGAATCTTTGCAGCCAATCTATCAAAGTATTTTTATTTGTTGTTACTATCCTACCCTAATGTTTCCTTCATGTGGAGTGTTAAGAATCATAATTTTCACATCAGAATAATGGTGGTTGTACTTCTTCTCTGGGCATCAGAGATGGAGGAAATGGTGGGAGACCTGAAAACGAGCAGATACAAGCCCCACACAGGGCCTTACACAGGAAAATGGACGTGCTTAAAGCTTTCATTTATCACAACCACCTTGGAGACCACCTAGTATAGTATCCTCATTTTGCAAATGAAGAAAACTGTGGTCCAGAGAGACAAAATGACCAAAAAAATGTCAGAACCCACAGATCCCAGGAGCCATCTGAGTAAGGGGGAAACATTTTCTCTGTGGCTATACTCACATGGCTCCTTCTCCCTCAGTGTGTAAATAAACACAAATCTACAAATATTGAAAAGGTAAAGTACAAAAAGATGAAACCCCTGAGCCAGCTGCTTCTGTCTCTAACTACCATCCTATTCTTCCTTCCGTAACAAAACTTCTTGAAATAGAAATCAGTGCTTTCTAGTTTGATTTTTCTCCCCTCAATCTGAGGCCCTGTAAAGCAATGCCTATTCAAAATCCCCCTCCTCTCCCAAATCTAGTCCTGCTACAAGGGATGTACTCCTGATCCCAGCATTGAACTCATTCTCTCTCCTTCAGGATATGAGGATTCACTTTCCCTCTTGCGAGTTTGCCAAAAGCCTACATAATCAGACAAACAACCTCTCAATTAAGTAAAATATTATTTTATTACCCTTAACCCAAAAGATACTTGTATCGACAGGAATACCATTTTACATCTGCACCGATGGGGCCCAGCTCATGGAACCAGCAGATTGGTGGAGCCCTGACAAATCCCGTCCTCTTCCTGACATTTGGATGGCTCCACGCTTCAGCCACATGCAGCCAAGGAAATTAAGCCCGGTGCCCTAGCAATAGGTGGTATGTAGAGCTTGGGTTTCTGCTCCCAGAACAGTGTCTTTGTTCAAGTCAGTTTTCTAACTTTTGCATAATACGCAGAATGTCAGTGAAAATGAATCCTGGCCGATTTATTCATGTCAGGCAAATTGATGTGATATCCTTTTGTGTAAATTTTCATGGCTGCTGGGAAGGAGAGGACAGATCAGCTTCTGGCTGTAAATGTCTGAGCTTTGCTGTTGGTATTACCCCAATAACCAGCGTCGCAAGTGGACACGGGAGATAAAAACATGTCTCAACCTGGGTTCTGTTGAAAACAGAAGCCAGACAGGGTGCTTTATCTAAAAGGTGGCATTCCAATGCAGCCAGAGTTATGACAAGAGAGGAGCAACAGGGAAGGGTGGAAAGCCACAATGTGTCATTGTATCTGCCCCTGCTTTACCATAAGCCTTAAAGACACACAGCAGGTCTCTCAGCAGGTGCAGCCACTCGGCCATCTGGGAGATCTCCAGACAGGCTATTCTGAGAAATGGCTCAAAGCAGTCCCTTCAGGAGGAAGAAGAGGGAATTCACCCACTTGGCTTTTCCCATCTCCCATCTCTCAGGTTCACCACACAAGGAGTGACTTCCCCCTAAATTCCAAGTCATGTCATCCTCCTCCCTCAACAGCCGCTGATGAAGCCCAGCCCGGTGCTGCAGAGTGCCACTGCAGCCACGCCTGGAAGAGGCAGAGGCCCTCCAGAGACCCCAGAGTGCAGATGGACAGCCTTGGGTGACACAGTTTCATGAGCCGACCCAGGACCAATCTGCTTCACAGACGAAGCTTAGAAAATCTGATGACTGGCAGTTAGGATTAAAACCATGTCCACAGCCCAGAAGTTCTTCAACTTTTGTCAAGAAACAGTTTGTGCTGAGAACATGGACCATGTCCTTAACTGCAAAAGTATAGTAGACTTGCCAACCTAGGCATTCAACATCCTAAGTCAAAATTATACTTCCTATAGGTACATAGATGTACACATATCTGGCATGAGCTAGTGTTGGAGTGAATGCTAAATCCTTGAAAAGACCTGTGATCCATTACAAATGCCACCAGTCAGCTCCTAAGCACCAAATCCAGTGAGTACCTTTTAATGTTTACCTACCTTGACCTTTTACACTATTTCACACAGATATTACTGCTGCCACCATCTTCCTAGCTTTCTTCTAATCCCTTCTGCTTCCTGTGTCTTCCCTGCCCTCCTCTTCTCAAGGCCAGAATGGTAGACAGATGGAAAAAAAAAAAAAAAAAAAGCAAGTAGAGATATTGTGGTAAACATGCAGACAGCAAAGATTCCTATCTTTTCTCAGTTCCTTACCCATCTGGCACTTGGAATTTGGAACCACTCCGTCTGTCTTTTTTGCTTCCTCCAAATGTGTTATTTTCACCTCATGTGAGTCCAGAATGACACATGGTCTATAAATAGGCCTCAAAGAAGTTAAAGGTGGCTTCTGTCACAAATTACCACAAACTGAGTTGCTTAAAACAATAAAAAAAAGCCAGGTGCAGTGGCTCACACCTGTAATCCCAGCAATCTGGGAGGCTGAGGCAGGAGGATCACTTGAGCTCAGGAGTTCGAGACCTGCCTGAGCAAGAGTGAGAGACCCCATCTCTCTACTAAAAATAGAAATATTAGCCAAGTGTCCTAGTGGGCACCTGTAGTCCCAGCTACTCAGGAGGCTAAGGCAGGAGGCTGGCCAGGAGTTTGAGCTAGGCTGACACCAGGGCACTCTAGCCTGGACAACAGAGTGAAACTCTGTTTCAAAAAAACACAATAAAAATGCATCCCCTCACAGTTCTGGAAGGTATCAGTCCAAAATCAAGGTGTGGGCCAGGCCAGCCTTTTCCTCAGGAGACTCCCTGAGAGAATCCTTCCTTGCCTCTTTCAGCTTCCGGTAGCTGTCAGCATTTCTTGGCCTCCTTGTCTTGTGGGCACTGTTCTATTCTCTTTGTGTCTCCACATGACCTTATCCTGATCTCCAGATGACCTTATCCTTACTGTCTTTGCCTCCCTTTGTTTTACATCTCCCACTTTCTTTTCCTTATAAGGCATTTGTTATTGGCCTGAGGGCCCACCCAGATAATCCAAGAGGATTTCTTCATCTCAAAATCCTTAACTTACAGCTGCAAAGACCCTTTTTCCATATAAGGTAATATCCACAGGTTCTAGGAATTGGGATGTGAAATAGAGGTAACTTTCCTGATGGCTACTAGAGTCCAGCCTCACAGTCAACCACTCTTCCAAATGAATGCAAAAAAATATTAGTTCAAGTATGAGACAAAACCCTGAACTGCTTACAGGGTTTTCTCTTCAAGAAAAACAAATGGCAGTCTACTCCTGTTTGAGAATTTAGACAATGGCTACAAAACATCTGATAAATTCATTCAGCAGGAAATAGAAACAATTCTGAACACTAGAATTTAGGTACTTTATTTACATGCCACTTATAAACTACATTTTAATATGTCCAAACTATGGTGGGGGTAAAGTATTTCAAAAAAATATATACTCATAGTGGTAACATTTTACCACAGAAATGACATGGAACCCTTTGCTTTCATGTACATTATATTTCAAAAGAAGGTACATATTATGCTGTCCTGTGCCAAATGCCCTTAAGATTTTTTTATATACATAATATAAGACATCTTTTTCTCTGGCTCTAATCCAATTTCTTTGAGTGATGTGTAAACCTTAAAATTGTTTGTAGTTCTGTGTCTCTATCCATTATTTTTGAAATGACCCCTACATTTCACATTCTATGTAACATTTTCCCGTCTTCTCTGGGAATTGCAGAAGATCCATCGTTGACACACTAATTGCCTGTGATACCCGCAGTCCTTTTGAACACTGGCATTTTCTTGGTGAATCAGTAAATACTCTGTTATTTGGAGAGGACATTGTTACAAAACACTTTCCCTGAATCTTGCTTTCTACTTAAACATCATAATCACACGAGACGGAGTTATACTTCCCTGCCACCCTGTGAACAGTGTTATAGTAGCTTCAGAAGCAATTCAGCCTGTCAAAGTAGCAGTAAATGATTTCTTTTGTGGGCATATTAATCTGACAGAAACTAAGCATTACACTTTAGACAGTAAAGTTTGTGAAAGACCTGTCAAATCTATGTATTTTGAAAAGCTTAGTACTACATTCCTCCAAAACACACCCCACTCCATTGACCTTTAGGCATATTAACCACTGCAAGGAAATTTCTTAAATCCAGGTTACATGCATAAAGTCTCTAATTCAGCATTTAGTGAAGAAAATAGATTGTGGTTGGTGCTGAAATGTCAGTGAATCATCCACATCTGACAGTAAATTTGCTGAATGACAAAGAATAGCATTAAATTTGTTTTTAAAAAAACAAATGCAGCATGGCCAAAAAACACTGGTACACCCGAGGCAAATATTCAAAAACTAGGCACACTTTAACAATATTTGATGAATCCTAAATATAAATGGTAGACTGTGATCTGTCACCAGCACCAATCACCATTAAGTTGGCTGCTGTATTTGCCCACCTTTCCTTCCTGCCCACACAATAGATACCCTGATTTCTCCAACCTCTTCTTTCCATGCTCACCTTCCCCCATCACTACTTGAATTTTAGACAGGTCTTTCTCAAGTATCTACACACTCTCGACTCCTTCCACACAATCTTTTCTCCTTCCATTCTATCTTCTTCCCAACCCTTCTTCATTTTCTTTCTGCGTTTCTGCAGAAAATGTTCATACCTTTTTTCTCCTGCTTATGTTGTCCCATTTATGAGTCAAATAAAATTACTATAATCATGTCTGAGAAGTGTAAGTGTAGCATTCATGACACCACCAAATCAAAGGAAGAGAAATCATATATTTAGAAGAGTATATGGCATAATAAGGAGCCAGCATCTCAACAACTACTACTATTCAAGATGTCCACAAAAGCTTTTCCCTCTGCCTTCACATCCTAATTTACTTGGACTGATGATTTGTTTCAAATGCTGACATTCGATATAAAATTTAGAACATCTTTTTTTTTTTTTTTTTTTGAGACAGAGCCTCAAGCTATTGCCTTGGGTAGAGTGCCATGGAATCACAGCTCACCACAACCTCCAACTCCTGGGCTCCAACGATTCTCATGCTTCCCCCTTCCAACCAGCTGGGACTACAAGCGCCAGCCACAATGCCCAGCCATTTTTTGGTTGCAGCCGTCATTGTTTGGCAGGCCCAGGCTGGATTCGTACCCGCCATCTCAGGTGTATGTGGCTGGTGCCTTAACCACTTGAGCCACAGCCACCAAGCCTAAAATTTAGAACATCTTACCCACTATTAGGTTTTCTGCTTTGTTTGTTCACTAGTTTTACAGCTCTTGTTTTCCATCCCTTTATAAAATTTTATAAAGTGACTAGTTGCACTGCACTAAGAAGGTTTTGTGACCATTGTTCCATCTCATTTGTAATCTTTTATCCTATCATTGTATTTAATCAGGATGCAAAAAAGTGCCTAAATTTTGACCCACTATAAGTGGATGACTATATTATTCGCTGTTCTCCCCATGCACAAACCTTATATATTCAATACTGTATCTAAGAATAGGAGTTGCTCATTTTCATGTCTAGTTTTTCTGCGTAAAATATTGGAAGAGTTAATGATTTCCAACAGAGATTCAGCATTTCCTAAACCTCTTATAATTCATTTTCTCTTCCTCATTTCCATGCAGGCAAGCCAAATGTTCTAAATCTACTTAAAAGATGATACTGAACCAGAAGTCTTAGAATTTGCAGCCAATAGGTTAAAATGTTAGAATTAATTTTGTGAAACTAAAGTTTTCCATTTTACAGAACCTGTCTCTATTGAACATTTTTCTTACTCACTTATTTGCTTATTTTGTCTGTCTTCCCTCCAAGCAATGAGCTCCAGGAATCTTGCCTATGTCTATCTGGTTTTCTCTAGTGTCCCTAGTATCTAGAACTGGCTTCAGTGGGACAGTTACCAAGCTGCTCTCCTAACCCTTAAGCCACTCACATCTCTTGCAACTAGGCCTCATTGTGGGAGACAGAATTTATTCTGCCCAGAAGGAGTTTCTGGTGTGATCTTTTTTCTTCACCAGAATATATGTAGATATCTATTAACAAAATAAAAACCAAAAAATGAAATAATGGACCACTTGACAGAAGTAGATTATCCTACATTATTTTCATGACACAATAAATGTTTTGTTTATTTTGGGGTTTTGTTAAAGATAGGTTCTCATTCTGTTGCCCAGGCTGGAGTAAAATGTTGACTTAACAGCTCATTGCAGCCTTGAACTCTTGGGCTCAAGCGATCCTCCTACCTCAGCCTCTAGAGTAGCTGGGACTACAGGCACATGCTAGCACACCTGGCTTTAAACAACAAACTTTTATATTTTCTGGGTAGCAGCTTGTGGGAAAATCAGAACATAGGACAAAAGCAACACCATATTGCTGGCCTTGACCTCAACTGGGAGCAGCCCTAGTTTCCTTGTCCCCTTGCCCCCAGTAACATGACCCTCTGAGGGACCCGGGTGCACACTTGTGGAAACCCATCACACATGTCTCAGCTCCACTCTCCCCCAGTGCTTATTCTCCTTACAAATGGCCACCTTTGATTCCCCCTTAGACCTATGGGTGCACATACCCATGGCACCATCGTCCACTCTGGTGAGGATAAACTTGGCCTTGAAAGCCAACTTGCAGATCTGCACAGTAATTTCAAGGTCTCTTATCCCCAAATCATGGTCTAGAAGAGAAGACTGGGCTCTGAATGGGCACACACCTTGACCAACTCCACTGAGTCCTTTCCCCAGAACAGCAGCCAGAATGTGTCCATGAGTAACATAAGACCAAGGCAGGATGCTGGATGCTTGGATCCAGGGGTGACAGTGAAGCTTCGAGCTATATGTGCAGCAAGAAACCAGTAAAAACTTTTAGAGCAGTGGTTCTCAACCTTCCCAATCCCACGGCCCTTTAATGCAGTTCCTGTGGGTTGCAATCCACAGGTTGAGAAACACTGTTCTAACGGTTCAGAAATCCTGAAATCATCTTCTCAAAACCAGTAGCTATAATGGCCAGATTTCTGACACTGCCTAGCTTCCCATTGATATGATGAGGGAAAAAACAACATAGAAATTGTGTAGGATATAACTAACCTATGAAGACATCTTTTGGACTTGGAACAGGGCATGAAACTATTCCCAAAATTAAAATAAATGTTTTAGAAAATCATGGCCTGGGCTAAATGATCACCCCAGTTTGACTATTTTATGCTTCTATTTTATATTAATTTGAAGAGAAACCTTCAAGATTGCATTGTAAAGCAATTATGAGGACAATAGGTCCATCTCTTGGTTCTTCTCTGAAGGTAAAAGCATAAGGGGCCTAGATTTTAAAAGCCTATTTAATTTGTTTGTTAGTGGAGGGAATGGAGGTTAATTAATCTAGTTTGGGGAATGCTAGATAATATCTAGGCTTAGTTTGCTTGTACATTATGCTGTCTAATTAATTTCTCCCAAGGACTTTTATACAAGACTATTCAGCTCAAAATTTCAGGCTTAAAACTTTTCAAGATCTTTGGGGTGATCATTAGGGAAGAACGCACTTAAGAAACTATCACCTTCTTTTATTTTTTATCATGATAGGAGTTGTGCTCTCCTTAAAGGTTAACAAGGTTGCAATGAATGTGGCCAGTACACACATTTCAATTGCTGTCACGTGCTTCTCTTGTTTAAATTCCTTGAAGCACAGCCTGGAGCCTGTGTTCCAAGATGCCTGCAGTTCAGCCCACCAGAGTTTCCTTTAGTAGTTGGCTGGGACCAGAAACAGTCAGATGCCCTTGGAATCCTTAAATGCTATTCTGACAGACGGTTTGGCCATTTCTTCTCCCAGTGCTCATTTTAAAGTTAAGCATATGAACACACATGTTTTTGAATCTCAAAGAAGACTTTTAATTGATTCCCTGAATATTTTAAGGTTTATTAATTCCATTGATGTTTCAAACACTGCAATTCATTCCAGCTGCTATTCTAATCACATTCATTAACAGGTTTATTTTTATCTGCCAGCTAATATTTTACATTGCATCAATAAATATTCAGCATTCTAGCCAAATTGTGTACACAATAAAATGAATTGCCCAACCTCCTGACTGTTCCACAGGGGCTGGATTAGCCAACATCCCTCCTTCTGAAGAGGGATAATCAGGCATGAATATAAAGGTGATAAACTAAAGTATGCACATGCTACTCATTTGTGACATTACAAATATTACTTTGGACTATTTTAAGTATAAGCTTTTCTTACATAATCTACTCATTTAATTTTTTATTTTACATTATATAAAGTAAGAAAGGAGCATAATTGGTCACTCAGATGTAAACAAAAGATTTTATGGTGTATTAAAATAACTCACATCCACTATTCTCTATGGGGCATGATCTTCCCCCCCGCCCCCCAGTATGTGTTTAATTTGGATTGATCTATCCATAGTGTTTTTCTCCATCCTCTACACTGGCAATAAGCATTTATGAAACCATGGCCCAGAATTAGATGGGTAGCATATGTCAAGTAAAACACATAACATAGGTCCATGTGGCAAACAAACTAAGTATCCTGGGTTCATTTTCTAGTGCTGTGTATACTGAAAGAAGTAGAAAAGTTCATCCACAAGGTGCAGAGCTAGATCTTCCAGACAAACTGGTAAATTTCCTATTATTAGATGATAAAGAAAGTCAGAGAAATATACACTTAGAGTTAAGAGACCATATGGACTTGACTTGCAGTTTTGCTGCATACAAACTGTGATCTTGTGTAAGTTAATTAACCTGTGTGAAACCCCCATTCTTCTTATGCATTGACTATTAAATAAAATCTTGCATGTGAAGTGCTTAATATAGTACCTGGTCTAAATTAAATCCTCTAAAACCTGTAAAAGAAAGAAAAGTTGTATTTTTACAATCAATTACCACAGATTCTCTTAAATTGGGTTTTATGTCATAATAATAAGCCCAAATCCTTCTACAAAGCCGCATCAACATTACTCCACTCTGACATCACTACCTCCTTATAAAAACTTCAGTACCCCTCTGACATCATCCACCACTACCCTCTGTTAATAATTTGAAAGCTGTACCCCTTTAACACCAGTCACACAGGCCTCCTGGCTGACCTCGGAACATGTCAGTAATGGTATAGCTACCATAGTAATGTCAATGAGAGCGGAGGTTGCAGAATGAGATATTAAAAAATAATCTATCAAGGAAAACAGGCAAGAAAGAAGGAAAATTAGACCACAAAACAGATTAGGTAAATTGAAAACGAACATAAAATAGGAGTTTTAACCTAACAGTAATTATATGTTCCTACCGTAAGACAAAAGTGTTCAGACTGAATTTTGCAAGTATGCTATATGTTGGTTATAAATAACACATTTCACGTCCCCCTAGTATCCATAGGCTCAATATCAAATAAATAAATAAATAAACTCAAAATAAAGAAACAAAAAGTTGAAGAAGACCCAAAAAAATTCTGGCTAAAGTATACTAATATCAGGAAAAGTATATAGAAAGCATAACTAGAGACAAAGAGGAGAACTTTGTATAAAAGATCAATGCATCTCAATCTATTCTTTTATTTATTTTTACCTAATATCATAGCCTCAAAATATAAGGAACAAACATTGATATAACTACAAGGAGAAATAGAAAAGCCAGTAATCATAGTGGAAGGAATAAACATAACTCTCTTAGTAAATGATAGATCATTCTATTTACTGATCTTCCAAATCAGTAAATATTTGGAAAATTTAAACAGCATAACTAACAGACTTAAGCTAATCAACCTGTAGAAAACAGTACCCAACTACCACAGAATACACATTTCTTTTAAGTACACACTGAGCACTAACACAAATTAACCAGATGCTGAGCCATCAAGGAAAGTTCAATAAATTTTGAAGGATTTAAATGATCAAAATATCTTCTCTGATCACAGTTCTATTAAGCTTAAAATCATGAATAAAAGAGATAGCTAGAGAATCTCTATATGTGTATAAATTAGCAAATATACTTTTTATTTAAATTAACTGACTATAGTGAAAAAATAATATGATGTGGTGAAGCCCATTCTGAGAGATAAATGTATATTATCTTTTATAAAAAGAAAAAAAGCTGAAAGTCAATAAGTAAAGCTCTCATCTCTCAAAATTAGAAACAGAAGAGTAAAATAAATTTAAATAAAGTAAAAAGAAAGAACTAGAAAGGCAAGAATAGAAATCAATCAAATAGAGAAAAATTACATAATGGAAAAGATGGACAAAGCCAAAAGTTGTTTCACTATTTTTTAAAAATCAATAAATTTGATAACTTATATCCCATGAAATGGATCAAGAAAAAAAGAGAAAAGACACAAATAACCAATATTAGGAGTGGAATGGGGGAACATCATGACATATTTAAAAATTATAAGATGTTGTAAGAAAAAAGATCTTCAAAAACTGTTGAAAATGTAATTAATGTACAAATCCTTAAAAAAAAAATCTAAGAAATAGAAAAATCAGAATAGTCCTATAATTTTTAGATTTTTTAAATCTATAAATAAAAACTTGCTGCCAAAAAAGCTCCAGATCCAGGTTTTATTGGGGGGAAAAAAAAAGTACAGGCACAAAGTAGACTGAGAGTAAAATGCTGACTAGAGACATCAGTAAAATGCTGACTAGAGTCACCAGAAAGAAAGAAATGTTTCAGATGAAAAAAAAACAAAGCCCAGATGTAATTCTGAGGGACAAGTTCTCCTGAACCTACTGAGACCAGATGCCATATGCTTAGCACTTAATCATGTTGCACTGGGGCATGAAGGGGAGATGTGTGAGCTAATCTCAGGAGGTGAAGGAACCCATGTGGGCAGAACTAAAAAGAAACTGTAGTGTGTGTCTCAGCCACAGTGTACTTGCAGAGTATCTTCACCATCCAGGAAGGCTGTGCTCTCAGCTGAGGGTGGGACCCTGCTGGAGAAGCTCACAGCCTACAGTGTAATCATGGAGAGATGAGCTGACTTGAGCTCCTGCCTTCCAATGGACACCTGAGGGAGACCAGAGGTGGGGGAGAGAAAAGCAAAACCTGCTTCTTACAGCCAGATTGTGAATCTCATATGGCCTTGCCTCCATAAGAATTTCTGGCTGAGTTTAAGCAACTCAGTCCCTCTCTGGCAGCTTTCCCAGGACCCCAGCTGTAACAGTTACCTTGCCAGCTTTTGTTGAGCCTGAGGGAAAGTTCACTCAACCCAGCCCCACCCAGCCTCATCCCTCCACCCAACTCCACTCCAAAAAAAAACCTCACCTGGAAATTACATGGCCCCATCCACCAGCTGGAACATATGAGTGCTTCTCCTGAGAGTCTGGAGCTAGTCACAGATACCATAAAAAGTACTATAGCTTATACATTCTGGCAAATGCCATCTATAAGGAGATTGACTTATACAGCCTTTTACAGCATTTACTGACTCAATCATACAGGGGTTATAGTTGATTCTTACCCATGAGCATAACCTACTGACTCAGAGATTAAACTGGGTGTGCCAATACAATTCACGCTATTAAGAAGACCACAGGGCTGGGGAAAGAGAAAAGATTTCAAAGACCTCCATTCTCTCTCATCAACCAGAGATAAATAATCAGCCTACTTACATATTTTACCACTTCTACAGCCTACAAATAACTAGCAACAGAGAAAAATACCACACTAAGGACATCTATAACCAAGGTATCGATCCAGAACCTAGATCACCATCAAAGCCCCCACAAGCAAAGCCAAGTTCTTATTTAACATATGATGAGAAGGAATCAGTAAAAGAATTCTGAATGCATGAAAAATCAGAGCAAAAAAACACCCTCAAAAGAAATCATCAGCTCTCTAGCAATGGATACAAACCAAAGTAAAAATATTGAGATGACAGATAAAGATTTCCAAACATGGACTGTAAGGAAGCTTAACAAAATCCAAGAGAAAAAAAAAAAAATGAAAAAAAAAAAAAACTCAGAAAAGCAATTCAGGAAGGGAATGATAAATTCACTACAGAGGTTGACATATCAGTGAAAAACAAAATAGAACTTCCAGAAATCAAAAATTCAATTAATGAAATATAAGACACTGTAGAAAGTTTTAGGAAGAAGAAATAATCTCAAAGCTCATAGACAACTCCTTCGAATTAACTCAGGCCATCAAAGGTAATGAACAGAGAATTAAGATAAATGAACAAGTATGAGAAATACAGTATTATGTAAAACAGCAAAATGAAATAATCATAGGTATCCCAGAGGGTGAAGAAAAAAATGCACAAGGGCTAGAAAATCTATTTGAGAGATCAGTTGGAGATAATTTCCCTGGACTTCTAGCAAGTTAGAAATTGAAGTTCAAGAATCTCCAGAAACTCCTGGGAGATTCATTGCAAAGAGGCAATCACCATGATGCATTGTCATCAGACTGCCAAAGTAAATGTGAAGGAGAAATTCCTACGAGCTGTATGATTAACATATCACATAACTTATTTACAAAGGTAAACCCATCAGGTTAACTGGAGACTTCTCAACTTAGCTCTTATAAGCCCAAAGGGTTTGAGATCCTATCTTCAGTCTTCTTAAAGAGAACAATGGCCTGCCTATAATTTTGTATCCTGCAAAACTAACTTTCATTAATGAAGGAGAAATAAAAAATTTTCTAGACAAGCAAACACTGAGGGAATTTATCAAGACCAGACCTGACATACGGTAAATACTCACAACTGCCTTATACATGGATCAGCACAATAGTCATCCACCAATGTAAAACCAGCCAAAAACAAAAGCTCAGAGCTCATGTAAAACAATAATGTGAGGTAAAACAAAGCAATAATGTACTATCCAACAGAATGAAGAGAACAGCACATATCAATTCTATCTATCCACATGAATGATTTGAATCTCCACTCAAGAGACATAGGCTGGCTGAATGAATAAAAGAATACAAGCCAAGTATCTTCTACCTCCAGGAAATACATATAACCTGCAGAACTCATACAGACTCAAGGTGAAGGGTTAGAAAAAAATATTCCATGTAAATAGAAACCAAAAGAAACCAGGTATAGCCATTCTTCTCTCAGATAAAACTGATTGCAAATCAACAATAGAAACCAAACCAAAGATGGTTATTATATAATGGGAAAAGAAGTAATTTAACAAGAAGATATTAACAATTCTTAATATTTATGCACCAAACACACTGAGTGCCCAAATTCATAAAACAAACCCCACTAGATCTAAGCAAAGAGACAAACAGCAGCATCAAAATAAATACAGAAACATTAAATTGGACTCTAGAAAAAATAGGCCTGACAGACATTTAAAGAACATTTTACTCAAAAACTCATCAGCACATGGCATATTCATCAAGATTGATATCTTCTGCCACAAAACATGTCTCGACAAATTAAAAAAAAAATAGAAATCATGCCATGTACCTTTTTAGACCACAGTAGAATAATACTAGAAATCAACCCATGAGAAATATTAAATTCTACATAAAGTTGTTGAAATTAAATAAGCTGCTGAACAGTGCTGTTGAGTCACAAACAAAATTCAAAATTCAAAATTCAAAAGATTCCTTAAACTGAATGACAAAGGGCACACAAGCTGCCAAAATCTATGGGTTCCAAAGAGAACAGTCCTAAAGGGAAAAACCATAGCCTTAAATACCTACATCAGGAAAACAGAAAGATCACAAATTAACAATCTAATGATACATATTAAGGAACTAGGAAAGGAATCACAAACAAAACCAAAAGCCAGCAGAAGAAAGGAAAATACTAAGATCAGAGCAGAATTAAATAAAATTGAAAATGAGAAAATCATACAGAAGATCCACAAAACAAAAAGTTGGTTCTTTGAAAAGATAAACAAAACTGATAGGCTCCTCATTAGATTCACCAGGAACAGAAGAAAAAGGAGTCAAGTTCAATCAGAAATGAAAAAGGAGATATTACAAATGATACCACAGAAATACAAAACATCATCTATGAATACTATGAAAATCTCCATGCACATAAACTTGAAAACACAGAGGAAATGGACATACTCCTGGAAACACACAACCTCTCAAGATTCCATCAGAAAGAAAGAGAATTCCTGATAATAGGCAATAAGACTGAAGTAGCAATAAAAAAAAAAAAAAAAAAAACTTCCAACAACAACAACAAAAAGCCCCAGACAGAAGGATTTGCAGCCAAATTTTATCAAATCTACAAAGAGGAGTTGATACTTATACTGCAGAATTATTCTATAACATTGAGAAGGAAGGATTCCTATCCCAACTCCTTCTATGAAGCTAGTAACACCTAGATACCAAAAGCAGGAAAGGACACAACAAAAGAAGAAAACTACAGACCAATATCCATTATAAATATAGATGCAAAAATCCTCAAAAAATACTAGCAAACTGAATTTAACATCACATCTAAAAAATAATCCACCATGACCAAGCAGCCTTCATCTCAGGAATGCAAAAATGGTTCAGCATATGTAAAGCAATAAATATGATTCACCACATAAACAGGAGCAAAACCAAAGAACATTTGATCATCTCAATAGATGCAGAAGGAGCATTTGACTAAATTTAGCATGCTTTCGTGATAAAAATCTTCAACAAAACAGACTTAAAAGGAACATACCTCTAAATTATAAATACTATATATGACAAACCAACACCGAACATCATACTCAATTGAGGAAAGTGGAAAGCATTCCTAGTAAGAACCAGAATAAGATAAGGGTGCCCAGGGGGAGGAGCCAAGATGGAGGTCTATAGCCAGCTTTCCGCAGAGGCTCCCATCCAGAAGGAGAGTGAAAGGACAGAAACTTAACAAGAAAGCTGATGGCTTGGATCTGAGCCAAAAGAGAAGGTCGAAGAAGGCACATAAACCCTGCTGGGGTGACTTTTGACCCCAAGGACACAAACAAAAAGATACAGAGCACATCACCAAGTGGACGGGAGTCCCCTCCCCCAAGAGAGCAGCTCTCAGTATACTCCATACCTTCATACAAACAAGTGAGCAGAGTTCAGATGTCCTCCCACTCTACCCCATGGGAGAGACCCTCTAAAAACCAGACCTCCTTCCCCTACCAGGGTGCTGCAGCACTCTCCTGCCAGGCATAAAACTGTATAAAACTGTATATATTCTCTACCTCCAAGTTTGAGCTCCTGGCTTTGCCCCTGTACTCTCACCCCGAGGTCTGGAGGCCTGTCCCCCACAGAGTCCAGATTCTTGGACATGTTGTCGAGGGTTGTGGACAGGACATGGACTATTGCTGATCTGTGCTGATTTACTAGCTTGGTAGTGGTGAGAGGAAATTGATCCAAGAGTAGGCTGAGCTGTAAAGGTCCCCTGAGGCACGAAATGGCAGCTGCAGCGGGAACAATGGCAGGAGGGCTCGCACCCCTGAGGATGGTTTGAGGAGACACTCCCAGTCTCTCTGTGTAGCTAGGGGAAGTGGGCAGCTTCTCCGGTAGCTAGCAGAGCGGACCGGCAACCAAGGCATGTGAAGGATATGCCTGAGGCAGTACTGGCTGGGAAGGAGCTCAGGGATTAGAATACGCGTAGAGTCAGCTGACTCCCAGGGTGGAGGCTGCTTTGCTTAGCTTCAGACACACCTGGCCCTCAGGGGATGAAAGCTGAGACAAAGGGCTGGAACTCACAGACTGAGTCAAACCTAGTTGCAGCCCAGCGTCTGATCAGGGGGAAATAGCCATGACAGAAACAAATTCTGCGAACTTATTCTGTTCTATCAGCAACTTCAATCAGGGACAGGGCCGGGACTGAGTGAATCACCCCAGCCCCTAGCAAGTACCCAGGTTGTCAGGCCTCACCTCCCCCTGCCAAACAGTGACAGGGAGCAGTAGACTGGCTGAGGAGCCACAGACCTCACTGTGACCCAGGCAGGCGCAAACCTCTGGAGCATCTGCTCATTGGAGGAAACTGGATCACAGCCCTGCAGGATTACCACCAACTGGGTGTGGCAGAGGGGCAAGGTGGGGAAGGAGGCATCAACCTTCCCAGACTAATCTACCTGCTGGGGGGACCCTCCTGAGCTCACAGAGCACCGGAGCGAGTTATACTAGAGCTTCCAGCACATCCCTGCTATCTAGTTGTCAGAGACTTTTTAACTCTTCCATTTGAGATCAGTGCTGGCTGGGACAATTGATTGAGACCTCTTCAACTGGGCCAATCACCCAATGACTTTCCAAAGTGGTACCCTGGTTGTGTGGTAGTGGGAAGGTTTGATTTTGCTTTTCCAGTCTTTGTTGCCTGTGGGGGGCAGGGTGACTTAACTGCTGGTATTTCTTCACAGCTCAGATTTCAATCCAGAGTAACTGATTCTCTAGGGTAAGACAAAGACCAGCTGACAATAAGACAGAACCACTTAATCCCACCACACCAAGAACGTCCCTAGTTTCGCAAGCAGTAGCACTGTACGGGTCCTTGACAAAATCCTAGGGGAAAAGGTACAGACACCAGTCCCAGCTTTCAAGCAAAGGACTGGTCAATCACTACTCCTAGAACTCCCAGCCCAAATTGTCCTTATCTACTCATCCAGCCAAACGGTGTAAAATTAATCATGGGGTGGAACCAACAGAAAAGCTCTGGAAACATGAAGAACCAGAGTAGATCAACCCCCAACCAAGGAACAATTTCGTGGACACAAATGATGATCCTATGCATACACAGATGGCTGAGATGTCAGAAATCGAATTCAGAATTTGGATTGCAAACAAGATTAATAAAATAGAGGAAAAGTTGAATTTAGAAATGCAGGGTGCATTTCAAAAATTGTCTCAAGAAGTCAAGGCATTCAAAGACCAAACGACCAAAGATTTTGACAAATTGAAACAAGAAGTTGCAGCCCTCAAAGATCTGAGAAACACAGTAGAATCCCTCAGCAACAGAATGGAGCAAGCAGAAGAAAGGATTTCTGATATTGAAGACAAAGCTTTTGAACGCTCCCAAATCTACCAAGAGGAACAGAAATGGAAGGCAAAAACAGATCATTCTCTCAGACAGTTCTGGGATAACTCGAAGAAAACCAATATTCGCCTTATAGGGATACCTGAAAACGATGAAGTGGCGTCACAAGGCACAGAGTCTCTTCTTTATGAGATTATGAAAAAGAATTTTCCTGACATGCCAAGAGATTCTGAAATTCAGATAGTAGAGAGTTTCAGAACCCCAGCACAACTCAACCCAAATAAAACATCCTCCAGGCACATCGTAATTAAGTTCACTAAAGTTAATATGAAGGAGAAAATTTCGAAAGCAACCAGATGCAAGAAATCTATAACCTACAAGGGGAAGAATATTAGAATAACTGCAGATCTCTCTGATCAAACCTTTCAAGCAAGAAGAGAATGGTCATCGACTTTTAATCTCCTAAAACAAAATAACTTTCAACCCAGCATCTTGTATCCAGGTAAACTGAGTTTCATTTATGATGCAGAAATTAAATACTTTAATGACATTCACATGTTGAAGAAATTTGCCATAACTAAACCAGCTCTCCAGCATATTCTCAGACCTATTCTCCACAATGACCAGCATAATCCTCCAGCGCAAAATTAAACTCATCCAGAACTTTTCATCAAAGTCCAACTTCCACAGCAACAAAAGGATTAAAAATGTCCACTAGATTTACTCAAGATATATCAATATTTTCAATTAATGTGAATGGTTTAAATTGTCCTGTGAAGAGGCATATGTTGGTTGACTGGATACTAAAACTCAGGCAAGAAATCTCCAGCATGCAAGAGTCTCACCTTACCTTAAAAGATAAATTTAGACTCAAGGTGAAGGGATGGTCATCTATATTCCTGACAAAGGGAAAACAGAAAAAAGCAGGTGTTGTAATCTTATTTGCAGATACCATAGGCTTTAACCAACCAAAGTAAGGAAGGATAAAGACAGACATCTCATATTTGCTAAAGGTAATACTCAATATGATGAGATTTCAATTATTAATATTTATGCACCCAACAAGAATGCACCTCAATTTATAAGAAAAACTCTAATAGACATGAGTAACTTGATTTCCTCCAGCTCCACAGTAGTTGGAGATTATAATACTCCTTTAGCAGTGTTGGATAGGTCCTCCAATAAGAAGCTAAGTAAAAAAATTTCAGATTTAAACTTAACCATTCAACATCTGGATTTAAAAGACATCTACAGAACATTTCATCCTAATAAAATTGAATACACATTCTTTTCATCAGCCCATGGAACATACTCCAAAATTGATCACATCTTAGGTCACAAGTCTAACCTCAGCAAATTTAAAAGAATAGAAATTATTCCTTGCATCTTCTCAGACAACAATGGAATAAAAGTTACACTCAACAATAATAGGAATTTGCATACTCAAACAAAAACATGGAAGCTAAATAACCATATGCTGAATGATAGATGGGTCATAGACGATATTAAGAAGGAAATCACTAAATTTTTGGAACAAAATGACAGTGAAGACACGAATTATCAAAACCTCTGAGATAATGCAAAGGCAGTCCTAAGAGGGAAATTTATAGCACTGCAAGCCTTCCTCAAGAGAATGGAAAGAGAGGAAGATAACAACTTAATGGGACATCTCAAGCAACTGAAAAAGGAACAATATTCCAACCCCAAACCCAGCAGGAGAAAAGAAATAACCAAAATTAGGGCAGAATTAAATGAAATTGAAAACAAAAGAATTACACAACAGATCAATAAATCAAAAAGTTGGTTCTTTGAAAAGGTCAATAAAATAGATAAACCTTTGGCTACTCTAATCAGGAAAAAAAGAGTAAAATCTCTAATTTCATCAATCAGAAATGGTAAAGACAAAATAACAACAGACCCCTCAGAAATTCAAAAAA
>CAUYRH010047034.1:0-14129 GCA_963574655.1 Perodicticus potto
CACGCTGTCTCCCTGTGTCCCCAAGGGGAAGTTCCTGGGTAGATCCCGCCTGCCAGAGATGCCTGAAGTCCTCTCTCCCCAGTCTCACTGTGCCCAGCCGCAAGGAAGCTGTTACTCGGCTGCCATCTTGCTCCGCCTCCCAGGCTCAGCTTTGTATCTTTTCTATTAAATATATCAATTTTCTCTAGAAGCCATTTGCATTCCAAATCGCACATCAAGAATGTTGCCAAAATGTTTACGTCTGTGCACGCGTATTAGTAACAAAAAGTTTATAATGAAGAAATAACCAGTCAGGATGTTTGTTTAATTTTTTCCTTAATTCATAAACGGAATCCTCATGGATAAAATCTCCATAAATGAGGTACCATCTATGATATATAAGAATGATTTCTTCTCATTTCACCAAAATTTTAATTATGTTTTCCCAATAAAATGATACAAGTTAAAAAAAAAAAAAAGAATGACTTCTTCTAGTTTAGACACATTCCAAATTTCCTATAATGAGCACATCTTGCTATGTCTGAAAGACACATCCTGTCGCAGGCAACATTTGTTTCTCATAGAAGAGCCTGTAACTCCCAGTAAATGCTGCTTTAGAAACCCACTTAACTGGGTGGTATCTGTGGCTCAAAGGAGTAGGGCGCCGGTCCCTTATGCTGGAGTTCAAACCTAGCCAAAAACTGCAAACAAAAAAAAGAAAAGAAACCCACTAACCTAATTCATACCCTCACCTTGGAAAAATATAAGTGATTCCTTGCCTGCTCTTGTTCTTTTTACTTTTTATTGAAATTTTAAAATACACAGAGACCCCCACGTCCCCATAGCCTGACATCAACAGTGAAGGACCTTGCTCCTGCCCCTGCTGGACTCCAGTGAGCACCTGGACTTGGTCACACATCCTGCCCAGCCCTCACCCACACACCAGCAGGGCATTCCACACAGATCTCAGGGTGCTGCAGGACAGGCCACAGTTGGTCAAACGGTAGCTCCCAAATAAAGACAGCTGGGAGGCCTGGAGGTTCTCCAGCAGCACTCCTGGCGTTCAGGCCAAGATCTGGGTTCATCCACCCACAGCCCTGCTCTGTCATTGCAAATGTTAGATGAGTCAGAAATTCAGAACATGATACCTTTAATGAAAAGTCAACCATTACTATCTTTTTCTCATACATCTTAGATGTAAAATAGAAAAAGCAGGACTTCACAACCCCCACCCCCCCATGTGTGCATATTTTTCTATTCCAGGGCAGAAAATATTTTCAGGGATAGCAGCAAAGTCTATTCCTTTACAATCACATGAATTGTCAAGCATCAGAGACAATGATTCTCCAAATGGCTGCCACTGGAGTCAGAAGCCCCCTGCAGAGGGCTTTCAGCCCCCCTCAATCGCAGATGGACGGCCTGTTGACATTGTAACTGGGGTGGAAGTTGAGTGGATCAAAGGAGGTAATGTAGTTGTCAGGGCCAGTCACAAGGCTTTTCTCCATGTACACGTTGACAGTGTTGTTCTGGAACATTCCAGTGGCTGCACATTGTCTGGAAAATTTATTTGAAGTTGGATAAAATACTTTCTAGAAAAGAAAGGGAACATTGAGATTAATGATGCATGACAATACTCTTGAGCAAGCAATTGGATACTTTGGAAGAAAAATAAGAATGTTTAGACCAGGTACAGTGGCTCATGCCTGTATTCCCAACACTTGGGAGGCCAAGGCGAGTGGATTGCCTGAGCTCACAGGTTCGAGACCAGCCTGAGCCCCAGCAAGACCTCTCTAAAAATAGCCAGGTGTTGTGGCGGGCACCTGTAGTCCCAGCTACTCGGGAGACTAAGGCAAGAGAATTGGTTCAGCCCAGGAGTTGGAGGTTGCTGTGAGCTATGATGCCACAGCACTCTACCCAGAGTGACAAAGTGAGACTCTGTCTCAAAAAAAAAATGTTTAAGAAAATACAGAGAAGCCAGGGGAGGGCAAGATGGCCTGGTTTACCCCTGACTACCCCAATTTATGCAATGTCTGGGACTAACTATTAATACTGCCCCTGTCACTATTCTGTTGATAGCAGGATCAATTACAGGGCCATCTGGTGTGGCATTTTCATGCCTGGATGTGTTGTGAGCATTAACTTGGGGGTCAGGCCTGGAGGGACCCCCAGGTCTGCTTTTCCTAACTGTGTGACTCTAGCAAAGGTTACTAGGCCTGTCTGAACTTCAGTTTTCTCTTCTGTGGAACAGAAATAATATTTCTATTAGTGGATATCAACCTTAAATGAGAACTGGAGTCATTTATAGAGCTTTAAAATAATTCTGATGTCCACACTTCACCAGCTGAGTGGCCTGGGGAGGGGCTGCCCTTGTGAAATTAAGAAGTGCCTGCTCTTGCCCAGCAGTGTGGTGTGGCCACCTGTGTGTGCAGGCACCCAGTAGGAGGGACTGTTCTAGCAAGATGGCAATGTCAGGTGACCTTGAGGTTTCTGATGTGAGCAGCCTGCACCTTTGCCAAATATTCTACCCTACACAGATGAGCTGTCCTTAGACAATCCCTGTGGCAGACAACCTGATGTTTCATCTCCTTGGCAGGAAGCAAGTGCGAGGAGAAATGGCTTCAGTGTGTGTTTAATAGACTTTTCCTTTGTTGGGAAATTTTAGATCCACAGAAAAATTGAGCAGGAAGGACAGCTCATCAATGACTCCCCCCGCCCCCACACACAGGGGTTCCCCTCCCATTAATATCTTGCCTTAGTGTGGCACACCTGTTATCGTTGAACCAATATTGATACTTTATTAATGTCCATAGCGTATCTCAGCGCTCTGCCTCTTGGTGGGGTACATTCTGTGGGTTTTGACAAATGTAAAATGGCAGGTATCCATCACTACGGTATCAGGAAATAATTGACCCTTCAGTGTGTTTTTATAAATGCAAGGCATTTTTATTTTCTGCTCCCACGAGAAAGGTAAACAGCAGTAGCTTCTCACTGAGTCCATACTTGGTCACAAAACTGGAAAACAGGTTCTAGGCAGAGCACATCGATGAGCAGCAAGGAAAACCCCCTCGGAAACGTGCCTGGTGAGCTCCCTTGCGCTCACGTCCCACTGCCTGGTAGCACCAGGCACTAAAAGACCCTATATTTTCAGCAGGAACATTTTTGCAATGGCTTTTTTTTTTTTTTTTTTTTTTGTAGTTTTTGGCCGGAACTGGGCTTGAACCTGCCACCTCCGGCATATAGAGCCTGCGCCCTACTCCTTTGAGCCACAGGCACCACTAAAACAAATGTGAATTTCTTTCTTTTTTTTTTGCAGTTTTTGGCTGGGATTGGGTTTGAACCCACCACCTCCAGCATACAGGGCTGGCGCCCAACTCCTTTGAGCCACAGGCACTGCCACTTTTTTTTTTCCTTTTTTTTTCAGACAAAAGTTTCACTCTGTGGCCCTCAGTACAGTGCCATGGTGTCACAGCTCACAGCAACCTCCAACTCCTGAGCTTAGGTGATTCTCTTGCCTTAATAGAGACGAGATCTTACTTTTACTGATGCTGGTCTCAAACTCCTGAGCTCAGGCAATCCACCTGCCTTGGCCTCCCAGAGTGCTAGGTTTATAGGTGTGAGCCACCATTCCTGGCCTGCAATGGCTTTATAAAAGCTAAAACATCTGGACCCTTGTGAGTATGCTGGCCTTTGTCACAGAAATACCTAATTCTCAAGGAAAACTCAGAATCATTTGATTCTGGGAGCATGACTCCCAAAATCTCTGAACACTTTTTAGATACTCTTCTCACAGAGCAGTGTCACTCATCAACACAACTAAGCAATTACTGGAACTTTCAAAATGTTGAATATTTGGGGTAAGAAAACCTCCTTCTCATTCTCACCCTAAAATGGATGGCCCTCGTGTGGTGGGTGCTAGGGGATGCTAGGGTGGTCCAGCTGGCCCTTCGCCTGGACCTCCAGAGGGGTAGGGATGGTTCTAGGGGCTCCCCCAAAAGGACACAGGTTCCTCTGCCTGCCAATGCGCCTCACCTTTCAGCACCTGTGCTGCTAACCAGTACTGCCTCTTAAGGTCATAAGATAACATCTCCTAAGATAAAGTATAATTCCGGGAAGAAAGGAGTGGCCTCAAAACTGACTGCCTTAAGGTGGGAGAGACGGTTGTGCATGATTTTGAGTGTCATGTGCGGGGAGGAAGATGATGCTGTGTAAGCACATCTACATACTTGCCTCATCCTTTAGAACATTTTACTAGCCATTCATTCACTCATTCATTTCTACGCAACCGTGTTCCAGAATGATTTGAGGCGCCTCCTTCCCCTTTGTGATGTTGGAACTCGCCCCCTACACCCCTCCCCTCCGTGGATGTGTTGACCTATTGAGAACTCCAGGTTTTGGCCTCTTCCTAGAGACACCCCCTCGCCACGCCCTGTCTGCGTCCCACTTACCGGCATCTCGTGCACAGTGGGAGCTCTGCTCCCGTAAGCTTGGTTACTGGTCCTGTAAAACGAGGCACCCTTCTTGGTCCTGGTGGATGAAAAACACTCTATTTGCCACTCATTTATTCTAATTCTGCCCAAACCCACAGCCTTAAAGTGTTGGGTTAATACAGCTTGGTTGGAAATGCCCCCAAAGAAAGATGTGCCCAAGTTGGCGATGCAGCCTTGAACACAGGCACTGGTAGTGCAGGGCTGACCATCCTGGCAGGCACAGTCCTCCTGGCCTCTGGCTCACTATTGTCCCTTCTCTTTTCAAGGCAGGCCAGGATCCTCAAGAGCACCTTGCCAGCAAATGTTGGTCCTCAGCCCGTGCAGGAACTTGGCACACGCCATCATTTCCTTGGTTATCAAGAGCTCAAGCTCAGCCTTCAGACCCTGCCACCTGGGAGTCCCTCCACCTGCAAGCTCCCACCCTTGCCTAGGCCATGCTTCTGCCAGGCGTTAACACTGCCCTTACGGGTTAGTAGGACTGTCTAGCTCAGCGCGCACACCAGCTTTACTCACACACCATGACCTCTCCAGGGTTAGCTGTTCTCTGTGTAGATCCAGGGGGCTCTATCAGAGAGTGAGGGCTAAAGACCTGCCCTAGAGGATTCTTGAGGGGAGAGGGGGTACATGTGAAAGCATATGACAGGGCGGCAGTCAACCTGCTGGGCAGCAATTAAGGGTTTCTTATTGCCCTGGACAAGGAGGTGTCCCTGTGTTCACATCTAGCAGAGGAGTTTCAGGCTAGAGAGAAGAGACACACCCAGTCACATGGTGAAACTGAGGCCAGAACTGGGTTTCTGACTTCCATTGGGGTCACCCCACTGTCCTGACCTGCAGTGACCTCCCAGCCTCTTGAAGCTGCCAGGAAATGACGGCGCAGGCTCTAGCTGACCACCCACTCCTGATATCTGTGTTCAGGACGTTGGGGGTCTCAGAGCGGAGGGAGTGGTCTCTCACACTCAAGAGCCGGCTGATGCGGTGGAGGCCTGGAGGACCCTGGCCGCCCCCCACCTTCCTCACCGGTAGCCCCGGAACCACCCCGGGTTGTTGAACCTGGCCGGCAGGTCCTCGCCCACCCGGTAGTAGTCGCTGGTCTTCTCCGGGGGCGCCGCGACCTGGGGCTGCGCAGGCTCCGCGCACTCTCGGGAGGGCTCCTCGGTCATTTCGCCCCCGGCAGGCCGGCGGCTCGGCCAGCCACGACGGTCGGTGGCGTCCTGTTGCTAGGCGACAGCCAGGTCAGCTGACCTGTTAGGGCCGGTCTGGAAGCTTCAGGGACCTCGGCTGCGATGGGGCGGAGCCCCCAGCCTCCTGCCCCAGGGCGGGGCCGCCGGGTCCGCCGCCGCTGTCGGACGCGTCCGGCTCCCCCAGCGGACGGGGCGGCCTCCGGGCCGCAGGACGCCACCGGCAAAGTGATAGGGTTTAGGTGCCCCCGGTTCGCAGCGAGGGGACGTTTACTGAGTAGGCCGGCCGGCTCCCTGGCCCTGAGGACTGCACGCCGCCAACACCCCGAGCCTAAATTTAACCCCGAGAGTTCTAGCTTTATGGACCCCTCCTAAGCCAAATACTGTTTAAACATTAAAACGGTTTGGAGAGCGAGAGGCTGCGCTGGGCTCGGGGCAGAACTCGCACGGCGGGAGGTGAAGATCCTCATCACCCTGAGGCTCCCCAGCAGAGCTGAGGGGCTCCTCGACCAGCCCGGCCCCCTTGCTGGGGGGTCGCGCTCGCGCAGCTCGCCCCGCCGGGAAGACCCAACCCTCGCTGCGCTTGGGGCACGGCACGCAGTGGCTCCTCCGGGCCTGCAGGCGGCGGTGTGGCCCCTGCGCGGGCGACGGCGGAAGAGGGAGGCCGCTCCGTCAGGCCTGGGGAGGGAGACGGCCCCGACCGGCGCCTGCGCTGCGTGTCGGCAATGGCTCCTGCCAGGGCTGTGCTGCCCCGGCTTCTGGGTGCGAGTGAGTTGCCGCCCGCAGGACCCTGGAGAGGGGGAACCGGAGGGGGCACGGGGACGTGGGGCCCCGGCGCGGGACGGGCAGGCAGCCTCCCCCCAGCCCGGCCGTGCTTCGGACCCCTCGCTGGGAAGGCCGGCCTGCGCGCAGGGCCTAGAGGCTTTGCTTTCTCCGCAGGTGCCTGGCCCCGGTCACGCTGGCTTAGTTTCCTCAAGAGGACCCCCGGGCTGGCTCCGCCCAGCTCCAGGACACTTGGAGGCGCCGCAGCCCCTGCGGTCAGCGAGGCTGAAGACAGCAGCGGTAACTCGGCCCCCCAGC
This sequence comes from Perodicticus potto, assembly GCA_963574655.1. Lineage (NCBI taxonomy): Eukaryota > Metazoa > Chordata > Mammalia > Primates > Lorisidae > Perodicticus > Perodicticus potto. Next base: position 6,725 of record CAUYRH010047034.1, read on the forward strand.
TGACCAGTGGTGGGGAGTGGGATGGGAAGCGCGAGGCCCCCGAGTTTCGGAAGGGTTGCCAGCCTCCAGGAGTCCTGAGTGCCCCTTAGTTAGGGGTGAGCCTTGGGAGCTGCGGCCTGCCCCAGCCCTCCTTAGCATTTTCCTGTTTCGATTGGGACCTACCGGGTATTGTCCCAGCACCCAGCGCCCCTGCCTTGCAGGGCACTGCTCAAGGTGAAGCAAAGTTTTATAGTCTCTCACACGTGCGGGCCTCCCAGTTCTGGTCCCAACCACTGCCTAGACAGCTCAGTATCTGTGAACTTCCTGATGGGGGCTGAGGCCAGCGTCTGTTTTCAAGGGTGAGTGTGACAGGGAGCAGCCGTCCATGGGGTTAACACAGCTTTCAAAGTCAGGAGAGGGAGGGGCGGGGTTGACCAGGTTCACTCGGCAGCCAAGTCAGGGGCCAAACCCAGCTCTGGCTCCCGGTTTTCTGGAAAGGCCCCCTGGCTCCCAGGGTCTTTCTTGGGGCTTTGGGCATCTTCGAGTGCTGTGTCCACCTTCCCACCAGCAGTGTCACAGGAGGCCATTGGGAGTAGGGTGGGTGGGAACCTGCAGCATCCTGTCCTTCGCCCTGCCATAGAGTTCACTGACAAGATTCTGAACGAGCCCCTCAAGCACTCAGACTTCTTCCGAGTGAAGGAACTGTTTTCTGTCAGAAGTCTCTTTGATGCCCGGGTGCACCTGGGACACAAAGCTGGCTGTCGGCACAGGTAGGTGATGCCTGGCAAATGTTTCTCAGTGGTGCTTCCCAGGAGAGTTTGGGACCTTCTGCCTTGGGTCCAGGACTACAAGGTCTCTTTGAGCTGGTCCCTGTCAGTTTTGTGCAAGTGAGTACAGCCCCCTTCTCCAAGTGGGAGTTCTGAGCTCCTCAGTGGGACTGGTGTTATTCTCCAGACTCAGCCAGGCTGCTGTGTGCTTGGTGTGGGGCTCACAGCCCTGAGCAGGGGCAGACTTACGAGGATTGAAGGACCCTGCAACTTCACAGACCCAAGGCTAAGGGTGGGGCCAGTCAGTGATGGGAGCTGTAAGTTTGGTCAGATTGGACAGGGCAGGACCTTCCCAGGTATGGGGAAGAAGAACAGACTGGTCCATATTCTTACGTGGTCTTTTTCTTTCTTTTTTTTCTGAGATAGTCTCACTTTGACACCCACAGTAGAGTACCGTAGCATCACACTGTCATAGTTCACAGCAAACTCTTGGGCTTAAGTGGTCCTCTTGCTTCAGCCTCTCAAGGTGCCCACCACAACGACCATCTATTTTTAGAGACAGGGTCTCACTCTTGCTCAGGCTTGTTGCAAACTCCTAAGCTGAAGCAATCCGCCTGCCTCAGCCTCTCAGAGTGCTGGGATTACAGACGTGAGCCATCTCCCCCGACCTCTTATGTGATCATTTTGACTACTGTGGGGAGGATGGACAGGGTGAGGGGGCTTGACTCCTGGTGGCAGAAGAGATAGGGCAGCAAGTGGACGCAGGCATGGGGGTCCTTGGCTGGGCCTGGAGGTGGATGAGGCAGCAGAGATTAGCCAGGCACCTTGGACTTTGGTTTGAGCCTTTTGTCCCCATGGAGAGGCAACTTGAGTATTAGAAGGGACTAGCCAGGCCCCAGGAGCCCTTGGCATGGAGGGAGGTTCGTAGAGCAACTGAGGAGAAGGTCTAGGCTGGGTTCCCCAGCATTGCAGGGTTTAGAGTCAGGGACAAGGAATGATGAGAGGGGAAGACAGGGTCCTCTGTCAGTGGCTGCTAAGATGTGACCTTGGCAAGATGGAGGTCATCCTTGATGAGCAGTCAGTTGAGAGGAAGAGACACACTCTAGTGAGAGTGGACTGAAGGTGGAAGTGAGGACCTGGGAGTTGCTAGTTTGACCACTCACCTGCCAGGAGCTGAGGCACAGCCGTCTCTTGTGCCCCACTGTTCTCTGCCCAGGCCAGCAGCAGTCCTGTGCCCTTGCAGTTCCCCACGTGAGTGTAGGCTGCTGCCCTGATACCTTCAGTACTTTTGGCCTGGAGCACCTCCTCCTCCCCCCACCCCCCCCATTCTGATCCCCCAGGCCAACCCCAAAGACCTCAATTAACAAAAGGAGCGGCTGTGTGCCCACACTGGACAGAATGTCCTATTGCTGTCACGATTAAATGTCCAGACCTTCATGAGATATTAGTTGTGGTAGGATCCCCACAGCAAGTGGTAGATGGTCAGAAGGATTAAGCCATGTACATGTAGGTGGCCACACATGCCCGGGCGGGGCTCGCCAGTGCTCTCTGTCACATGGGGAATGTTTCACATTATGCCTCCCAGCTGTAGTGCCCCCACATAGGAGCCTGGGAGTCCGTGGAGGGTGTCTGTACAAGGTCAGGGCTGGTGAGCTGACCCCGTGGCCCTCACAGCCCTTGCCTCCATGGGTCTCTGGCAGATTTATGGAGCCATACATTTTTGGGAGCCGCCTGGACCAGGACATCATTGACCTGGAGCAGACAGCTCTGCACCTCCAGCTGGCCTTGAATTTCACTGCCCATGTGGCCTACCGCAAGGGCATCATCTTGTTTGTGAGCCGCAACCGGCAGTTCTCACACCTGATCGAGAACACGGCCCGTGACTGTGGGGAGTACGCCCACACTCGCTACTTCAAGGGTGGCCTGCTGACCAACGCACCTCTTCTCTTCGGCCCCAGTGTCCGCCTGCCAGACCTCATTATTTTCCTGCACACACTGAACAACGTCTTCGAACCCCATGTTGCTGTGAGAGATGCAGCCAAGATGAACATCCCCACTGTGGGCATCGTGGACACCAACTGCAACCCCTGCCTCATCACCTACCCCGTCCCTGCCAATGACGACTCTCCCCCCGCCGTCCACCTCTTCTGTAGGCTCTTCCGGACAGCCATCACCCGGGCCAAGGACAAGCGGAGGCAGGTCGAGGCCCTGTACCGACTGCAGGGCCAGCAGGAGGCCAAGGGTAGGGGGCCAGACCAACCCAGAGGCCTCCTGGGGCCGGTGTGAGCCTCTCCTCCCAGTCCAAAGCACAGCCACACCTGTCTCTGCTGGGAGTCCCTCACCAGCCCTGGTCCACAGCATTCCTGGTCCCTCTGGGCTTCTGGGTCCTTGTGATAAGTGACAGTACTCAGCTGTTTTCCCACTGCAGCCGTCCAAGGTTCCACTTCAGCCTCAGAGCCAAGGTGGCTATCTTTATTTTTTCTGTGAGGAACAGACCGCAGAGGGCAGGCGATATGTCCAACATCGCTGCTTTCCTTTGTGCAACTCGGAGCTGGCCTCCCTGACATCAGACTTCACTGCGGAGGTTTGCTTCTCAGTCCAAATGGCTGGGAGTTGGGCTGCATTCCTGCCTGGTTCCAGGGGCTACCGTATAACGTGCCGTGGCAGGCAAACCCCTTAGAAGCTCTCAGCTGAGTTGGGACAGGCCAAGGCATGGTGGCATGATTCCAGCAGAAATAAAACAGAGATTTGGGCAAAATGTGACTTGGAGCTTTGAGTTCTGCCTGCTTGGGCTTGGTGTGCCATTTATCAGACACCTACAGGGGGCCCCAGGGAATACATAAGAAGTGTCCCTGCCCTGGAGGGAGAGGGACAAGCAGTGTGTGCCAGGCTTCTGGATGAGGTGCCAGCTGCCACTTGAGGCACCTCCTTCAGCTCTGGGGCTCTCGACAAGCCCATGGGCTGGGGAGGCAGTAGCACGGCCTTCACAGGAGTAGGCTGCTATGGTTGCGGAGCGTGAGTTCAGGGAAGGGCACTTGCTGACAGGGACTCTTGGTGTTCCCTTAAGTGGGGACAGAGTGGTGTGCCCGGGATAGGCTGTGGCATCTTCAGGGCCTCTATTGCTGCTTAGGGGTTGTGCCTCACACCACCCCCACCCCCACGCACCCCAAGGAACCTGTCTCTGGGGAGAACAGGCAGCAGGGCCCTCGTGTAGTCAAGGCATGTTGTGCTTGTGTGGCCCCGACCTGCCCTGCAGGCAGCGTGAAGCGGGGAAGCTGCCATCCCCTCGTCCGCCTGCCTCCTTGCAGTGGGAAGCGTGGTGGAGGTCTTCACTAGGGCCTGGGGGTGCCACAGGTTCAGGATTTGGAAAGTGCAGGGAACCAAGCTCCAGTTTGGGCTCACTGGCTGACCAGATGCAGACTTACAGACAAGGAAGTGGAGGGGCCACTCCAGAGCTCTCTGACAGAATGCTCAGCTTGAGGGGTGCAAGTACCATTTCCCTGAGCTGGGCCCCCTGTCCCACAGAGTGGAGGAGCTGAGGCCCTGGGAATCACATAATAGTTAAACTCCCTTGTTGGGTGCTTCCAGCTGATGCTCCCAGAACTTGAACTGGGCCTCCCTGAGAGGGGCCCTTGAAGCCGAGGGTCCAAACCAGCCCTCGGGAAGCAGCAGGCCTGGCAAGGCCCTTCCCTACCATCTCCCCAGCAAGGGGCCTAGGCAGGACCACAGGATACAAAAAGGGGCATCGGGGCACCTGAGGGGCAGAGGTGGGATCTGACTTCTGGTCTTTGGTTCAGGGGCTGGGTAAAGGGGAGCCCTGTGAGGACAGGTGAGGAGTCAGACCCTGGCAGGCTCCCTGGAGCCCCACTCTGCCCCGGGAATCTGACTGACGGCTTGCCTGGCCCCTGTGCTCCATCCCATTGATGGTTCCCCTGGTCCCCGCACTGGACAGGACCAGTGAGGACCTACTAAGGGAAGACTAAGGAGTTTTTATTAGGTGCTTCCAGCTATGGGGGTGCTAGGAAGAGGGTGGGGCAGGGGTGACCCAGCAGACTCAGACCACATCAGGAGCAGGTTGAGGGGACAGACCAGGTGAAGGCTGTCCTGGGAGGGCCTGAGGGCCCATTTCTGAGTGATAGGGGGGAGCCAGCTTCAGGCTCTAGGTAAAAAAACACAGGGTTGGGAGGTGGCCTCCAATTTTGCCGCCCTGGAGGTGAACACAATACGTGTTTGTGTTCAGAGATTGACGTGTTGATCTTAAATTCATGAGATGCCAAAACACTCTTGCCAAACCTCAAAGTATGCACTTCTCATGTCAGAACTTACCATAGAGCTGCATCAGCAGAGATAGTGCTCCTGGCACGAGGGTGACAGATCAGTCGATGGACTGAAGTCACAGTCCCTGATAAACTCTGGCATTTATGGCTGGTTGATCCTGACAAGGTGCCAAGGCAATTCATGCCTCCAGGATAATTGAAAATCCTCGTGAGAAGACTGATTTAGGCCTACACTTCACAGAAGTGTAGAAGAAGAATAGCTAAAGAATTAACTATTAACTAAGAAGTGTAGGTAAAGAACTAACTCAAAATGATCATAAATCTAAATGTTAAGGCCAAAACTATAAACCCTCCAGAAGGAAACTAAAACAGGAAATCTTCATGACTTTGAGTTCGCCAGAGTTTTTAGAAACTATCACCAAAAGTATAATCCATAAAAAATAAATCGTACTTCAGCAAAATGTAAAGCTTGAGCGATTCATGTAACAACATTATGCAAGGGAAAGGAGATCCAGGAAGGATTCTGCTCCTTACCCAAGGAGAGAACAAAGGGAGAACTTAAAAGTGTTCCCAGAACTCGGCTTGGCGCCTGTGGCTCAACGGGCTAAGGCGCCAGCCACATACACCTGAGCTGGCGGGTTCGAATTCAGCCCGGACCCGCCAAGCAACAATGTCGGCTGCAACCAAAAAAAAAATGTTTTCCCAGAACAAAAAGAACAGTTTATAAAGATAACAGTCTCCATCTTGGGGGCTGCAGCAGAGTTCAAGCTAAGGTCTTCACTGAGGAGTAACAGCTTAGTCACCCACCTAGTTCTGGGATAGTTTTTGCAATAGCATGACATCTTACCCTTCCCAAAAAGCAAAACAAGAAGGAAGGGAGGGAGGAAGTGTGTACAGAAGGAGGATGGATGGAGAGATGGTGAGCTGATGGAAGGATGGGCAGGTAGAGGGATGGGTGGGCGGAAGGAAGGAGCCCCTGGGAGTAGGGACACTCCTGCTTCCTTAGGCCTGCAGGAGGCTTGTTGACTGACCCTTGGGTGTCACTGGGTTGGTCTCGTCCCTCTCTCTGGCAGTCAGTGGCCGGCCTCACTTCCTCACAGCCAGGCCAGCTGACGCCAGCGTCCCTGGGGGCCACCATTGGCTTCCAGGCACCATGACCTGCATGACAGCTTGAACCCATTCCTCACAGAACCGCCAGGCTGGCAGGGCCAGAGCACAGGTGTTGATGTGGACCTCCGCAGGCTCAGGGACCTGCGTGACTGTTTGGGGTGAGGACCTAAACGTTTTGAGACAAGCCTTTGCCCTGAAGTTTTAAAGGTCAGTCGCTACAGTTTTAAAGACACATCCTGTTGCTTTGTCAAGGTACTTTGTGATTTGTAGCTGGACAGTGGCCAGTAGCCCCACATCTTCCCTGACCTCTCGCTGCCCATGACACTCACACCAGTTGTCACTCCCCTCCCCGTGACACCCACATCCCCCAGCCATCACTGTCCCATCCACCACCATGACCTGCTAAAGCGTTGCTCTGGACCTGGCACTGCTGAGTCAGCCTGGCCATGTGTCAGCCTATGTGGCTGGAGTCCAGGGTCAGGCAGGCATCCATGATGTCGTCAAGGGCCTGGGTGTCTCCTGTCTCTCTCCTTAAGGGTCCCCAGGGTTGGCTGAGCCCCCAGGGACCCCTGCCCGGTTTGCAGATGCCCCCTACATCTTAGCAACCCCCCTCCAGCCCATTGCAGAGCAACCCCAGACCAGAAAACTAGGTCACATGGGGTCAGTCCCGCTCACCCTGGAGCTGGGAGGGTGATCATCATCTGGGAGGACACTGCTCTGTGCGGGGTGCTGGCGGGAGGGGACTGGGTGCCGGCTTAGCCACCCACAGTGCCTCCAGCTTCCCCCATGGGCCTGACTCCCTGCAGGAGCACATCGGCCCCGGTACTGCTGGAGGCCAGCCTCACTACAGTCCGGGAGGTGCCATGACCCCCAATGTGTACGATGTCACAAGGCAGAGTCCAGCTGCCCTGCAGGGCCCTGTGGGACCACAGACTAGGTGGAAAGCACACTGGTGGGTCAAGGGGAAACCCGGCTGCCTGTGGCCACTGCGTTTGAGTCCTGCCGGCCTCCAAGCAAACTCGGCCCCTCTCTTACCTCTCCCAGTCTCACCTTCCTCTCCTGCAGAAGGGGCGCAGGGCAGCAGTGCCCATGAGCGTGTGAGGCTGGCACAGTCTGCAGTGGCATCTCTGCGCCTCGTCACCACACTGGACCCTCTGAATCAACAGCTACACAAACGCTAGGTCAAGCTCCACCCCAGCGGGAGCTGCCTGGTGCCCACCTGGGCCAGGGCAGTTGTAGGTGGAAGGACAGCGGGGTGTGCCCCCAACGTGG